>CAJQZJ010005020.1:6610316-6668796 GCA_907164525.1 Lophiomys imhausi
CACACACACACACACACACACACACACACACACACACACACACACACCCCAAGAGGGAGAGGTTCCTTCTAGCTCATTCTGTATCCTGTCAGTATAATAGTCCTAAAACCCAAACCTGGCAATGAAATCACAGCAACGGCGAGGGCTAGCTAGCATTCGCTGTGTTTGCTACCCTCTCGCATTTAACTTTCTTTTGGTTTTTTGAGGCAGAGTCTCTCTATATAGTCCTGAATGTCCTGGTACTTGCTATGTAGACCAGGCTGGCCTCCAAGTGCCAGGATGAGAGGCATGCACCACCACTCCCCGCCAGCATTTAGTTTTTTGTAAAATCTTAGCATGGAGAATGAGGTCCAGTCTCTGAGTTTAGCGCCCTTTGTGATCTCATTATTTTCTCCTACTTTCTCCTTCCTGAGTGAACTCAAAGTTACCCCAATGTACAGAACATTAGATCACCTTTACTCTGTGTTCCAGCTGATCCTATAGGTCCTTTAACTCCATCCCATCCTCACTTCCTGCTCTTTCTTTTCTGATTGTATCTGCACATACATGTATGTGCATGTATGTGGAGGCCAGAGGTCCGTCCACCTCACACATCCTTTCTTAGAAGTCGTTCACCTTAGGGTTTATTGATACAGGATCTCTCAATGGCCTGGGACTTGCAAACTAGACTAGTGTAGGTGAACCCAGAGATCCACCTATCTCTGCCTCCCCAGCTCTGGGCTCGCTGACCCACCTTTATGCTGGGCTTTCCTTCCTGTTCCACACCACACATCGCATATCTGGGATTTCTGCCCCCACCCGCCATTGCTGTGCCAGTTGTTTGTCCTCACCATGGTTGGTGGCCGTCAGGGAGTAAACACTCAACAAATATCAACTAATGAATGGATTAGAATTATCTAGAGATCAGAATTAGAAAGCATTCCAGGCCCCAGGCCAGTGGCTCTCAGCTTCAGATGGCTAGAATTATCTGGGCTGCCTACTAATATTATAGGTGCCTGCACTGCACCATGGGAAGTCTGATTCAGCAGATCTAGTACCAGGGCATTGCTGCTCAACTGCCTTCCCAGGGGGAGACGCAAACAATATCTACTCCCAATTCCTACGGTCCCAAAGACAAAGCAAAGTGTGATTACACCAATGTTCCTCCACTTGGGAAACCAATGAGTTAGTTGATCAGACTTACTGCCGGAGCAATGGGTGAGGGGTTACAGGAAGGAGTGTGAGTGACCTGAAAACAGCCACACTGGAAGGTTTGCACACAGTGTGGATAATGGCTTCCTGTTGGCGGTGTAGATGGAGCCCATTTCACTAGTCCTTCCCCACCAATATCCTCCAACCCTTTCTGAGACACCCCCCCCTCCATGGCTTTTTGCAGTTAGGACGGACACACTTGTTCATAGCTGGCTGGGAGGAGTATCTATATACTCAGATGGGGCTCCTGTGATCCTCCCTGCTCCCTCCGTCTATGAAGGAACATCAGCAGTCAATTTGACCAGCTATAATGATATTTTGTGAGCAGACCCAGCTAAACTCCTGAAGATGGCAGCAATGTGGCTTGGAGAAGAGTCTTGTACCTCAGGAGCAAAGTGCATGTTTTATACTTCTCACTGAATAATTCTAATCCATAGCCTGGTGACTGACCTTTGTCATAGTCGGTGCAATTGGTGGATTGGAATGACATAGGAACTTGTTTGAACTACAGACCTTTATGGGGAGGAGAGCTGTTAGAGTGATCTGGAAACTACTTGTATTCAAATGTTAATTGCTTGCCACCTGTCTTCCTTACTGTTCAAGCAAACACTCATGTACACCAAGTAACCTTGCCTACTAAGTCATCTCTGATTGGCTAAATAAAGTTACCTTGTCCTGGACTGGGAGAGAGAAAGAGGTAGGTGGAGCTTAGGTTCACAGGCTTGGAGGTAATAGAAGATCAGGAAGAGAGGAGGAAGGAGGAGAGATGCCATGGGTTAGGTGGACAAGAAAACCACATGGCCAGGAGGAATGGGCTCTGAGGATCAGCATGGCAGAGAGAGAAATACCAATTAAAACATGTGCAAGTATTTATGGGGATTTTGGCTGGTAGGTTAGCTTAGAGGGTTTAGATCTGCCCAGTCCCAGTGCTTAAGGCCATATTAAAATCTAACAAGTCTCTCTGTGCTTATTTATAAGTAGTGGGTTAATAGCTATTAATAAAATTACATCTACAGGGGGCAGCACACATGCAATCTTATCACTCAGGAGGCAGAGGCTCCCTAACATCCCTCAGTGATTCAGAGCGGGAACTTAGGAGGCAGCTGGCCCTTGCTCCACAGACCTTGACGACCACAGTGCTTTTCATCAGCAACTCCTCTGGCCTCTCCTGGTCTCCACTCGGATTCCCAGGCCTTAGCCGGGCCCTTGGCAATTACCTGCTTTCTTATCACCTGCAGTCTCATCTGCCTCCTATCCCTTGTCCCAGTTATGGCTTCATTTTTTTTGTCAGGAGCCGAATGTTCTTGTAGCTCCTTCCTTCATGTCCATCTGCTATTCTTAGGCCTTTAACATAGTGGTCAAGTACTGTCAGAAGCTCTCCGAGTAAGGAGCTCAATAAACATGTAAACTTCCTAAAAAGCTATCCTGCATTTTACAAAGTCTACGCTAAAAATGCACCCAGAGTTGCTTCTTGCTAACACTCAGCTTTTCTTTTCATCTGTTATTACTGACACGGAGTGAAGATTCCCTCATTGCTAAGTGCCACTCTTCTTGTTTGGCCATACCTCACACAGAGTCCTATAAAGTTCATATTATTATTCCTGATAAGAGTTTTACAAACTGCCTGACTCAGTCCAAACAATTGTAGAAGTTAGAGAAGTTAGATAGTTGATAGAAAACATACAGCTGTATATAGTAAATCCTCTTCCCAAACATTGTGTATCTCATTAGGAGACAGGCCTCAGATAGATTTATGACCTCAGATCAGCTTTCACTCTAGAGGTGATAAGACTGACTCCAGATGCAAATCATAAATCCAATTAAGGGTTTTAAATTTCCCGTGAACTTAGAATATAATGAGGCTACCAAGAAATGCCTAAATATTAGTACACATCTTAATGACAAAATACACAAACTGTATTGTTATAATTCTTTATACCTTGTCAGGTTTGATAATATATTGTAATATATATTTTGTAATATATAATTGTAATATACTGTCATCTTAAACTTAACTTATGTACAGAAAAACAAAATTTAATGGAGTACTAAAATGTGTTATTGTTAAGTGCCCTCCTATTGCAGTGGTTTTATCTGTCCTTGTGATAAATGCCTTTTAACTATGAAGTAATTCTTTCCTTGATGTAGAGAGCCCTTGCTCAGGGTATAAAAAGAATGGTCACCACATTAAAATTGTTGTTGCATCCTAGCTTCGTCCATTTCTTCTTTCTGGTGTGAGTGTGTGTGAAAGAGTCCTCTGTTCTCATCCCTTTCTTATTATTTTCATATAACTCATGGATCAGGTAAAAACTTTGGAGCTCCACCATAAACTTTTGAGATAAATTGGTCAAAATGTAGTTTAGTCCGCTGAACACTCAGTGGGTGGCCTTCTGGCTAAAAGGCCAAGCACTTGCAGTAAATTACAAAACAAAGGCTGTTTTACCATCTCCTGGGCTTGCAGCCCCAACCAAAGGAAAAAAGTTGGTCATTTTAACTCTGGAAGTCACCAGCAAAAGACTTCCTCTGAACTACAGAGGAGAAAAGGCATAGGTTTCTCTCTCTCTCTCTCTCTCTCTCTCTCTCTCTCTCTCTCTCTCTCTTTCTCTATCTCTCTCTCCCTCTCTCTCTCCCCCTTTCTTCTTTCTCTTTTCTAAACTAACCAGCATTATTGGCTGTCTCTTGCAACCCCTGAATTTAGAAGTTTTCTGAAAGAAAGATGTCAGTCTCCGAGAGTTGTGACTGACCCCTATCGCCGATTACGTACTCTCAGTGTTTTGTGGATGTCAAAGGCTGGTCCTTGACAATTTTTAATGTTTCCTTTCAGTCACTCATCCCCAAACAGCTGTCTGTACTCTATGTGTGCTACTCTCTGTCTCCACCACCAGCTCTTCTCCTTCCCTGTCCCCTCTACCATGCAGTGCTGAGGACTGATCCCAGGTCCGTCTCCACCACCAGCTCTTCTCCTTCCCTGTCCCCTCTACCATGCAGTGCTGAGGACTGATCCCAGGTTCTCACACAGGCTGGCCAAAAACTCTAGATCCCCAGCCCTTCCGTCCTCTATACAATCTGACCCCACTAAGCTTTCACACGCAAACTCCCCATCCTCTCTATTGCTAAACCCAATGATAATTTTGCTTTTTGGTACTGGGGATTGAACCTACAGCCTTACTTGTGATAGGCAAGTGCTCACCTAACTTTTACTTTTGAGACAGGTTCTTACTGAGTTTCCTAGGCTAGCCTGGAACTCAGTCTGTAGCGGGGTGGGGGGTTTGAGGTGGGGGTGGGGGGGTGTTCTTGATCTTGTGACCGTCCTGCCTCAGACTTCCAAGTAGCTGGGATCAGAAGCCTGTGAGGCCCATCTCCCAGTGATGAATTCTCACTGAGCCTATCAAGATCCGTCACCACTGGCTGCACCTCCCTCCCTCCTTTCATTGGTTTTTCAGGCGACTTCCTGGTGTTCACACCCTCTCTCCAGCCATCTCATCCCAGGCCTTCTCTCCAGCCCCTCCAGTCACCTTTTTATTCTTTCCTCTCCAATGGTTCAGTTTCACTTCCTTGAGTTCCCAGTGTGTGAACCACACTGACCGACCCTGTGGTCTTGATTTTCAAACACCTTAAAACAAAACAAAAATGTGACTCCATTTTCCCAGTGACTTGGGCAAAAAGAGTAAAAACGTTAGAGTCTTGAATTCCTGTTTCACCTCAAAGACAATGCTTTAGGAGGTTCTGTTTGCTGTCCCATGAGAACATCTCCAGAGACAAGTCTCTTTAAAAAAAAATAATTCTCAAGCTGGGCGGTGGTGGCGCACGCCTTTAATCCCAGCACTTGGGAGGCAGAGGCAGGTGGATCTTTGTGAGTTCGAGGCCAGCCTGGTCTACAAAGTGAGTCCAGGACAGCCAGAGATATTCAGAGAAACCCTGTCTCGAAAAACCAAAAAAAAAAAAAAATAATTCTCACCAACTTTATTTATTTTTATACACGTTCAGGTTTTGCCTACACATGTCTGTGGACCATGTGCTTACAGTGCCCACAGAGGCCAGAGAGGGCATTGGATTCCCTGGGACTGGAGTTACAGGCAGTTGTGAGCTGCCATGTGGGTGCTGGGAATCAAGCTCAGGTCCTCTGGAAGAGCAGCCAGTGCTGGGCTGTCCCTCCAGCACCTCCAGTCATTGTTCCTTCAACCAGTTCAAGCCATCACAATGGCTCATATAAGTCAGCACATCAATAAAGGTAGCGGGCATTTTGTAATCTCACTGTGCGCCAGGCACTTTCCATGTGCTTTATATATATTAATCCATATCCTCTTCATCTCCTGTGACATGAGAAGTAGTGGAGCTGCCCTCCCAACTTCCCTTCTTGGCCCTCTGACCGTCTGCTCAACACAGCACCCAAAGTGATGAATGAAAAGTGAATAGAACATCAGAGCAGGTCCCTCCAGTGCCCCCCCAGCTCACCCAAAGCAAAACTAAAGCCTTGTAATGGCCTCGGTGTCAACACTGAGGATTAACCATGAGTGTCAGGCCGTTCTGCTCTGTTGCCATGTTTGTATATGAAATTTTATTGGGATGCAGTCCTGCCCACTCTTTTTAAAAAAGAAAAGAATTTTTTCGTTTTCATGACACGTGTGTGTGTGTGTGCATGTGTATATACCAGTGATTGTGTGTGCACATGTATGAGTGTATGTATGTATGTGAGTGTGAGTGTGTGTGTGTGTGTGTGTGTGTGCATATGGGTGTATGCGTGTATGTGTGTGTGTGTGCGTGAGCATATCTATGGAGGCCAGAATAAGGAACTGGAGTTACTGGTGGTTGTGAGCCGCCTGACATGGGCGCTGGAGGAAATGGAATGGAGATCCTCTAGAAGAGCAGCAAGCTCTGCTAACCCCTAGCCATCTCTGCAGCCCCTCCCATTCTTTTTCAGATGATCTGTGGCTGCTTCCTTGCTATAGTGGCCAAGTTACAAGAGACCACAAAGTCCACAAAGCCTGAAAGTTAACTCCCTGTCCTCTCCTCTCTCTTTCTACACACACACACACACACACACACACACACACCTTACCTAACTTGATTTTGCTTCAGTCACACTGGCCTCCTGGCCTCCTTGCTTTTCCCAGATGGCACCAGGTGGGCTCTGCCCTTGCTGTCCTCTCTGCCCAGGATGCCCCCTGCCAGGACTTGGGATCCCCAAACTCCCTTGCTACCTGAGGCCTTTTACTCACCTTCTCACCAGGGCCTCCTGTCACCTTATAGGAAGTTGAGAGCCCTTCACATCCACATTCTGTTTTCTGCTCTTGCTTTATTGCTGCCCATGGCCTGGCATCATCTCAAGCACCGACTCCCAGAGCCAGTCTTTTCCTTTATTGCCCATGGCTGTAATGCAGGGAGAGCGGTGCCTGGAATGGAGTCAGGGGCTCAGGCATTGTTTGCAGAATGAGTGAGCTGCTTCTGCAATAGTCTTCTGGCTAGTCTCCCTGTTTCTTGTGTTTTCTTCTCTCCTTGGGTCAGGCTCCACACTTCCTAAGCATCCTAACCACAGGCCTTCCAACACTGAGCATGCTCCACTCCATGAGAGAAATGTCCTTTCTACAGCACACGTGGCCCTCCTTGACTTGGCCCTGCCTGACACCCCTCTCCAGCTGCATCTCTCTTAGAGCCTCGGATCCCCCACACCCAATTTTTCATGAAGTCCTTTCTGGTTCCTCTTTGTGTCGTAGCCTGAGATGCCCCTTTTCTCTGCTGTCCTTTTTTTTTTTTTCAAGACCGAGTCTCATGTAGCTCATGCTGGCCTCAAATGTGTTATGTAGTGGGGGAGGATCTTGAACTTCTGTCTCCAGCTCCTGAGTTCTGGCATTACACGTGTGTGATGCCACATCAGTCTCTGCTGTCCACTTCTGTGTGTTCTTTTAGAAAACTCTTCCCAAACCCAAATTTCATGGCACTTCCTTTTAGGGAGCCTCCTAGATCCTCCTTCCTAAAATCCCCTCACACTCAAATGCATGGTACCCACTCAAATCATGGCCCTCACATGCATTGGCAATTGATTCAAATTTAAATTGTTGGAATATAAAATTGTATGGTATAAAATACTGACAAATTCTGATGCTGTGCCTGTAACTTGAAAATATATAACCTTTCCCAATTTAAATAAACATTAATTAGGATGCAATTTCAAAGGGGTTATCCAAGTCCATTGCAAGTAGTGTTTTGCAGTCTGGCCACATGGTGGCACCACTTTATTTGGTAAACAGAAATCCCAGCTGCCAGCCGTATCTCATCAAACTGCTGTTTATAACACACCAGAATCTCAGTGAGTGGTTGTGGAAGTTTATTTAGATCTTGTGCGTTTAAATTCTCTTTAAGTATCTTGTACTGGTGTCATCTGGACAGTCCAGAAGCAGATGGACTACTGAGTGTGCTCACAAATGCTGCTGTGCCATTAGTCACAACTGAAGGGAGGTTGGATGCCTCAGGCTTCCTAATGCAGAAAGCAGAAAACTTGCTAAGAGTTTACAGAAGGATGTTCTCCAGAGGGCACTTCCACCGGAAATACCCTGGGGGAAGGAACAGTAAGCAACATGCTCCTCACCCCTGTCCTGTGTGTAAGGGATTGTTCTTGTCTGTCTGCTTGGTGTTCCTTATAGAGACTCTGGCTAGCTACTTGTTCATCCAGGAGGCTCAAGGGCCGTGGAGTGAGACTTTGTGGGTTTATATGCTGACTCCATCACTTCCAAGCAGTGTCAAGTCACAGCTCTCTGCAGCCCATCTCCTTTACTGCAAAACGGGGACATAACTTTTGCAAGGCGCTGAGTGAGGGCTAACTGGACACTCCCTAGAGGCTTGGGATAGAGGACATGCTTGTTAACTGGCAGCCACTTTTCTCTTCTTCAGTGTCCTTGTTATCCAGAGCTCTGCCAACCCCTAGGAGATGGAGTGTGTCCGTCACAGACCTCACCCATGTCTTCTGTGTGCTGGCCACTTGCTCCAAAGAATCAGTGATCTTGGTCTTTTGCCAATCCTGATTGAGATCCAGGAAGATTGATTGGGCTTTCCTGGAGGTGTGTGTGTGGGGTGGGGGGGACATTATGAACATTATGGTGCTCCTTCCTCCACAAGCTGCCTCTCCTTTCCCAAGCCAGTGTGGTCTTGCTGCACTGCCAATCATGAACACATTCATCTGTTTCCAACCTGGGTTTTCCTAGGCCCTGGCCATCCTGAAGCCTGGGGCCATGCGGTTGGTCCTAACACTGGGCACTATGCCTACCGAGCATGCACTGGGTACTGTGTGAGTTTTGGAAGTGTTCTGCATATCAGAAGTGGGGCAAATGCTGGGAATGAGAAGACAGAAGCTAAGAGTTAGCATAAGCTGACCACTGCAGGGTTTATATGCTTTGGACAAAGGTAGGGGCAAAGAAGGGAGAGGAAGGGGTCAGTCACTAGGTGGATAGATAGGGTGGAGATAGTTAAGGCTGACATTCTGCCAAATGCTGTACAGGCCTCCTGATTTGGAATGACTTGCATGGCTCTGGAGAGGCGACAAACATCCAGCCTAATAAATGAAGCTGCTGGTATCCGCCATTGATTGACTCCATGTTGACTCACTGACAGGGAAGGTATTGTATTAGTAAGGATTCCCCTGAGAAACAGAACCAACAGAGTATGTGTAGAGAGAGGCTGATATTTGCAAGAAATTGGCTTATACATATGTGGAGGTAAAGTCCCAAATCTGCAGTGGAGGCAGGCAAGCTGATTTACGGAGGGCAAATTGCTTCTCCCAAAGGTCGGCTATTTAAATGTCAGTCTTACTCCAAGCACCCTGGCAGAAGCATCCAGAATAATATTTAACCAAGTATCTGAGCACCGTAGCTCAGCCAAGCTGACGTATAAAATTAACTGTCAGAACATGCCAAGACTCATTCAACTGTGTCCTGACATGAACAGTCCATCAGCAGAAGACATACCATGTCTGTCTGTTGTCTGTCTGTCTGTCTGTCTGTCTGTCTGTCTGTCTGTCTGTCTCTCACACACACACACACACACACACACACACACAGTCACTTTGGGGGAAATCAAGGGGCCGTTGGCCCTGTTCCACTTGTGTAAATCTTCCACCACTTGTTCACTGTGGCATATGCCACAATAGTTGACCTTCCAGGTTCTGGGATTCTCCTTGTCCACCTCCCACCTCTCCTCCAACCTCTCTGCAGGGCATGCTGGGTTAGAGATGGGTGCTGCTGTATTGGGATTTCACGTGGGTTCTAGGGGTCCGAACTCAGGTCCACCAACTTGTTCAACGAGTGCTTTACCCACTGAGCCATCTCACCAACCCTTCTCCTATTTTATAGAAGAGGAAATTAAATCTCTGCTTCCAGATATGTAAACAGCTCAGGAGACAGTGAATGTGAGACATGGTTCCCTCCCTGAGAGGGCTGTAGTCCTGCCTTGGAAACAGAGTGAGCAGATGTCCAGTGTGATCCATGTGTGTTGGAGAGTGGAAGGCAATGTGAGTGCACAGAGGGGACAAATGTTTCATTCTCTGAGGTGTCTCTGAAGGCCACATGAAAGTGGCAATGTTGGTGTTGTCTTTTTACAGGGGGAGTGGGAGTTGATACAGGATCTCATACATTCCAGATTGGCCTTGAACTTGCTATGCTGCCAAGGATGATCATGAACAAGTGATCTTCCTGCTGGCAAGTTTTTATATCAACTTGATACAGCCTAGAGTCATTTTGGAAGAGAGAACCACAATTGAGAAAATGTCCCCACCATATTGACCTGTAGGAAAGCCTGTGGGACATTTTCTTGATTCCTGATTGATATGGTCAATGATTGATATAGGAGGGCCCAGCCCACTCACCATGGATAGGTGGCCCTGGGGTGTATAAGAAAGCAGGCTGAGCAAGCCCATAAACAGCACTCCTCTGTGGTTTTCCCCCTTGACCCTGCCCTGTTTGAGCTCCTGCCTTGGCTTCCCTCAGTGACCTGAGAATTTAAACCTGAAATAAACCCTTTCCTCCTCAGGTTGCTTTTGGTCATGGAGTTTTATCACAGCAAGAGAAACCTGAAGACATTCTACTTCCTGGATGCTGGGACTACAAACACGCTGAATCTTAGGGGACCACTGGATTCATCAGCTGAATTGATGAGAGGCCACACCAAATGATGGGCATGAAGAAAGCTCCAGAAAGGGCCCAGGGGAGATGAGAATTCTACTGTAGATGCAACAAGAAAAGGCAGAGGGGCAAGAAAGCAGGGGTAAAAACAAAACAGTCTTGGGGCTTTTAGAATGCTGGCTGACGAGCCGGGCGGTGGTGGCGCACGCCTTTAATCCCAGCACTTGGGAGGCAGAGGCAGGCGGATCTTTGTGAGTTCGAGGCCAGCCTGGTCTACAAAGCGAGTCCAGGACAGCCAGAGATATTCAGAGAAACCCTGTCTCGAAAATAAAAAAAAAAGAATGCTGGCTGATGAACACTTTCAGATTTTACTCAGACAGAACACCAGTGATCAGCTAAAGGCCTGAGTTGGATGTTACATTTCATTTATTCAGCTTGTCCAAACACAGCTATAAAAAGAGCTAAACAGAGCTTGAAAAGGATGTTTGGATTTTTTTTTTCTTTCTTTTTTTTTTTTGGAAGATGCAGAAATCTTTTTTACAGTGCTCAGGAAACAGAACTCTTCCTGCTTTGGAAGGCATATGTGTGCCTCACAGAGTTGAAGAGATGGAAGATGAGGGTTCCAGCGTTGTGGACCAGAACAGCCTCTCAAGGGCCCCCTAGGGGGCCGCTTCCTCTTCCTTGTTACCTTCTGCATCTCTCTGTATCCATCTGCAGCCTGTTTGCCCATAATCTAAACAACCAGGAGATCCAGGGACATGCAGGGAGGATTAGGGTGGCTGGCAATCAGTTTTTTTTTTTTTTTTTTGGTTTTTCGAGACAGGGTTTCTCTGAATATCTCTGGCTGTCCTGGACTCGCTTTGTAGACCAGGCTGGCCTCGAACTCACAGAGATCCGCCTGCCTCTGCCTCCCGAGTGCTGGGATTAAAGGCGTGCGCCACCACCGCCCGGCTGGCAATCAGTTTTATGAGCAATAAATAGTAAGAAAACAATCTTCTGTGACCTCTAAGTTCTATAGTAGCCAGAGGCCAGGGATAGCCACCCCAGCCCGGCCACAGCCAGCCAACTTCAGCATAGCTTGCGTGGCTCAAGCACTTGGTTTGAGACGAGGTCTTGCTCACTGTGTAGCCCAAGGTGGCTTCAAACTCCCGATAGTCTATGTGCTATGATTATAGGGTGAGCCATTACACCTGGTTATTGCTTCTGACTATTTACTACAATCTTGGTGAAATTAGAGCACAGTCTGTCAGAAAGTCCATGTCACAAGAAAACTCCATTGTGTGTGTGAGTGTGTATACATATGTCACATGAGTGTGAACCCAGATGTTGATGTTGGGCATCTTTCTCAATCTCCTCCCACCATTTTTTTCATGAACAATTTTTTTTGTATGTATGAGTATTTTGATGGGAAGTATGTCTGTGCATCATGTATGTGCAAAGCCCAAGGAGGTGGGTGGGCATTGGATTCCCTAGGGGCTGGAGTTTAGATGTGGGTGCTAGGAATCAAATCTGGCTCCTCTGAAAGCACAGCTAGTGCTCTTAACAGTGATGCCATCTCCTCCTCCGCTTTGGTTTTTGAACCAGGGTCTCTCACTGAAGCTAGAACACAGATTGGTTAGACTAGTGGCCAGCAAGCCCCATGTATCCTTCTGCCTCCATGTCCTCTGCACTGCGGTTTTAGGGAAAAACAATCTGAATGTTTATTTTTTTTTATTTTTTTTTTTGGTTTTTTTTTTTCGAGACAGGGTTTCTCTGAATATCTCTGGCTGTCCTGGACTCGCTTTGTAGACCAGGCTGGCCTCGAACTCACAAAGATCCGCCTGCCTCTGCCTCCCAAGTGCTGGGATTAAAGGCGTGCGCCACCACCGCCCGGCGTGAATGTTTATTTTTTAAACGTAGGTACAGGATACAGAACTCATGCACTCAAGTCTGCACAATAAACATTTTCCCAACTGAGCCATCTCCTCACCCTCAGAAAACTCCATTTTGTAAAGAATTCAGAACAACTAGGAGTTAACAGGAATCTCTAGAAAAGAGGGAAAAGGTAATCCTGGGTTTATTTATCTCTGAGAGCTTGGATCCGGAATAGAATACTTAAACTAGAAGGATATTTATGTACATCTAGTACTCAGAAGTTGCTGCCCTGGTTACTACCCTTCAGCTTCAGAAACAAGAGGTACATACAGGTGAGAGGTAGGAAACCAGGCAGTGAGGAGAGGCTCACAGAGGAGGTGAACACCACCAAAGAAGGTTCACAGGCTAGCCATTCAGAACTTGAGAGGGACTCACCGCCACCACTTATATTTGGCATAAACTCAAAGATAAGTCAGAAGCAGGAAAACTTTATAGTATAAAGTAAGACTCCATGGTGGAGTCTTGGCCTCCACCTTGTGTGTGTGTGTGTGTGTGTGTGTGTGTGTGTGTGTGTGTGACTAGAAACACTGTCTCTACCTGATTGCTTGGGAACATGTTTGACTGTAGTTGGCTGTGGGTGTAAGTGGAACCCTGACCCTCACTGTCCAAGTCCTTGGCAGATTACTACAGCAGAGCTGTGGCTCCCAGGCAGAAGGGTGCTGAGACTGGAGATCAGAGTTCTACTGTCCTGTCAGCAACAGCAGGGCACCAGCCAGAGACACAGCTCCACACTGTCCCTATTCCCAAACAGTCTGAAGAGTTCTTCTCAGAGACCTCTCTACTCAAGTAATCCCAAATTCTTGACTTTGCCTCCGAAAAGAATTTCAGGATGAGCCAGTACAAAGCAGAGTTGGAGTTCATTCTTTAAGCACCGGGAGTGATAGAAAGACAGCCACTCAGGGCAAGAAGACATACCATGTGGGGATGGTCTTCTGCTGGGAGATTCACAGTTCATTTTCTTCACGGCCAGTGCGCATAGGGACTTTCTGGGTTCTGAAGTCATTACCTTCAATGAGTTGCTAAGAAATTTGAGATCACAGGGTGGTTTCTGAGATGTCCACCCAGACAGAATTTTACTTGTTAAGACTTTGAGGCCTAGTGGCTGCTCGAAGCTTCACCCTGCAGAAGCACCTGGATGTCCCTGAGCTCTCTGGCCTGGAAAGATGGGTATCTATGCAGCAGCACCCGAGGCCAGGGGAGAACTCCCAAAGGTGCTGGAGCTCTCACAGGGCATCCTGCTGTACAGTCAGTCAATTGTCTTGAAAGTTGAGTGAGCTCACGCTGAAATAATAGCAGGAAGTATATAGTGCTGGGGACAGAAGCAAGCTAGTGACAGACAGCACCACCTGTTCTCGGCATCAGGTATCCTGTACAGAGCTGTGTGCTCTTACACAATCAGTGGAGGGTAACGCCACCACAAACACGAGAGTCACGTGTGGCACTGGGACATAATGGCTATACACACCTCACAAGATGACAGCAAATTTCAGCTCTTCTAATAATCATTGTCCTGATGAGAACAAGCAAAAGAAACTTGTTCTAAGTGCTGCCATTTTGTTTTCAGACTCCATTTAATCACAGGGGGAAGCTAAGTTCAAGATCCCAGGCTCTAGCAGAGCTGAGGACTTCCCAATAGCTGCACAGCTTCTGTTGTAGGGAAACAGTTGTCTGAGTCCAGCCATCTCAGGGGCAATTTCTCCATCTTGCTGGCAGAGACAAACTAAGTTCACGTTCCCAGGCCCTGGGAGCTACTCCTGTCCTGATTGATGGAAACTTCCTTGCTCAACCCCTTATGTCAAAATATGACTGGACAATGCTACAGCCCACCTGATCCTCCTCACTTTATGGTTTCATCCTTTAAATATGCTGTGCACCATCCCTTCAGGTTCCAGTTCAGCTCCCGAGCCTGTTCTGCAGCCCTGATTGATCAGTAGCAGCTTGATTACAATACATTTTTGTCACCTGCATTAATCTGGTGTTTGAGTTATGTTAGATTTAAGTGGACCCCATAACAGTCCCACTGTAGAATATGTGGCCCACTGTGACCAGGTGCTGTTTATTGAACCATATACTCTGTGAGTGTGTGCGTGTGCGTGTGCGTGTGCGTGTGCGTGTGTGTGTGTGTGTGTGTGTGTGTATGTGTGTGTGTGTATGCATACAGCCACTTTAACTCAGAAATATGAAAGGGTTGTATCTTATTAGTTAGGGCCTCTATTGCTGTGATAAAATGCCATGACCAAAAGCAACTTGAGGAGAAAAGGGTTTATTTGGCTCACATGCCCTGAATCACAGTCTATTGAGGGAAGCCAAAGCAAGAACTCAAATTAGATAGGAATCTGGAGACAGGAGCTGATGTACAGGCCATGGAGGGTGCTGCTTACTGGTTTGCTCCCCATAGCTTGCTCAACCTGCTTTCTTTTTTTTTTTTTTTAATTACAGTGTGTGTGTGTGTGTGTGTGTGTGTGTGTGTGTGTGTGTGTGTGTTTTCGATACAGGGTTTCTCTGTGTAGCACTGGCTGTCTTGGTACTTGCTTTGCAAACCAGGCTGGCCTCGAGCTCACAAAGATCTGCCTGCCTCTGCCTCCCAAGTGTTGGGATTAAAGGCATGTGCCACCATGCCTGGCTCAACCTGCTTTCTTATACAACCAGGACCACCAGGCAGGGATGGCCCATCACTATGGTACAAGTCCTCCTCCATCAATCACTAATTTGAAAATGGCCTACAGGCTTGCCTGCATATAGTTGGATCTTCTGGAGGTAAGTTTCCCTCCTCTCAGATGACTATAGTTTGTGTCATGTTGACATAAAACTAGCCAGCACAAGGTCCTTTCTTGAAATGAAATATTACATATCTATTATGTAAAACATCAATGGGGATTGTTAACAGTGGCAGTGAGTGGTAAATAAGAACAAGACTGAGCCGGGCGGTGGTGGCGCACGCCTTTAATCCCAGCACTTGGGAGGCAGAGGCAGGCGGATCTTTGCGAGTTCGAGGCCAGCCTGGTCTACAAATTGAGTCCAGGACAGCCAGGGCTACACAGAGAAACCCTGTCTTGAAAAACAAAAAAAAAAAAAGAAAGCACTGGATTCAATTCCTGGCACCAAACCAAACCAAAAACCCAAAAACTAAAAAGAAATTAATGAACTATATATGAGAAAAATATGACGATATTTTGTGACATTTCTGTCTTCCGACAAGCCAGATATTTAACTTTTTACAATTCTTTCTTGCTATTTAAATTTTGTGAGCTGGGCCTAGACAAATTTCTCAGTGGTTAAGGGTACTGTCTGTTCTTGCAGAGGACCTGGATTCAATTCCCAGCTCTCACATGATGGCTTACAACCATCTGTAACTCCAGTTCCAGGGAATCTGACACTCCACGGGCACTAGGCACACACATAGTACACAGACATGCATGTGGGCAAAGACTCATACACATTAAATAAAAATTAGTAATAATTTAAAAAAAAATCATTTTGTAGGCTAATTATTTCCAGTTGTCTCTTGAAGATAGACAGTAATTCTGGCCTAATCTCCAGGAACATAAAAAAGAAAATGGCAAGAGAAAATTTTTATTGCTTAAATTTTATTTCTTTTTTATTTTCTGAGATCTGTCTTTGTTTCTCAGGCCAGTCTCAAACACCCTGGCCACAGTGAGCCTCTCTGCTAAGTCTCCTAGTGCTGGGACCACAGATACACATCACTGCACCGCACCAGCTGGGATAAATCATTTTGCTCAACCACATTAAATTTCAGTATCTTTTCTGGATCCCAATGAACCTGTCCCAGAAAAGTGGGACTATTTCTGAAGGGGATCCTTGAAAATTGCAATTTGTCTTGGGTTCTTACTATAAAATCTTCCAGAGTCTCCAATGTGTACTGTGGCTCAGTTTCAAAATTGAAATATGAACTGAACAATGAGATAATAAGTATTCTGAGATGGCTTTATTTGGTTTTGTTATCCTTTATAAATATCATAAAAGACAATGGAAGATCACTGGTTATTTCCAAGAAGAAAAGTAACTTCCTTGCAAGTGAGTCAGACTCACAAATCCTGTATTTGAAGGTTTTGTTGTTGTTGTTGTTTGAGACATGGTATGAAGTAGTCATGATAGGCTCAAACTCACTCCACAGCCCAAGATACCCTCGAACCCTGACTTCTTGCTTGTTTGTCTCATGTGCTGGAAGCATACACCTGCACCACTAAGCTCAGTTTGTGTGGTACCAGGGATCAAATCCAGGACTTTATGCATTAACAGGTGAGCATTCTACTAACTGAGCTACATCTCCAGCCTTTGGATTCCTAAAACAATTTGTGTATGAGTACTTTTGTGTATTTGTGTGTCTGCACACCATGTGCATGCAGTACCCGCAGAGGCCAGAAGAGGGCACTGGAGTCTTTGGAACTGGAATTCTAGGCAGTTATGAGTCACCACATGGGTATTGGGAACCCAACCTGGGTCCTCCATAAGTGTCATTCTGCAGCTTCCGGTGGGGCTCGGGCCTTGTGAGACACCAAACCGGAAGTGCATACTCCTCTGCTGGAAGGTCAATGCTACGGTCAGTCCAGGCAGAAAAGGATTGAACACAGGATGGGATCCATGCCACAGGATATCCCAGAGAGGCAGGAGAAAGAAGCCTCTCTACTGCCAAGTGTTACAACTCTTTTAGCTAAGCTGCCAGTGCTGGGCTGTGTAGCTTCAAGTTGCTCAGAGCTCCTTGACGAAGCTAAGCGACTTCGGGGCTCCGACTTGATTTCAGTAAATCCAGTGGCTGTTTCAGGGACAGCCAACAACCAGCTGTCACAGGTGGGCACTGCAGTTGATGGCATGGGAGAGCAGCGAAAGCTTCGGAGGCAAGCCACTGGTGTGACCAGCGACAGCAATCAAGTTGTGAGCCTGGCTAGACAGCCATGGCAGCAGTGGGGGTGTGAGCTGGTGCTCTGGGTGCTCAGAGATGAGCCCTGGCTGCCTTTGGTAGGAGACATGGCTAGGTGGTTGGTAGTTAGGCAGGAGCCTGCATTCCAAGCAAGCCTCGCTAGGCAGCCAGATCCAGCTCTGAGTTCTTCATGGGTGGAAAGCCCTTTCTCCCCAAGCCCAAAATAAACAGCTGAGTCTCAGATGGTCATGGTGGTGGAGGAATGGAGAGAGAGTTTATTTTGTGAACAGAGGCATTATAAACCTTGAGCAGTAGGGAGGGGTTTTGGAGGTGAATGTGTTTGATTCCGTGGAGCTAAGAGTGCCAGGGATACTTCATTTGCATGTAGTAGCACAATCCTATCATAAGAAAGGGAATGTGGTACCTAATTATCTCATGAGCAGTGGGATGGGGGAAGAACTCCAGGTACAATTAGAGGCATGGACTAAAGGTCTTTTGGCTGAAAGCCAAGGCATCAAGAGATTTCATTAGCATGGGGAGGGTATTTCAGGAATCCCAGGTACTCACTGGGTGGGTCTCTTATCTGGAGAAAATGTTGAGCCTGTAACTTTCCTGACAATCCTCAGATAGAGGGTGAGGGGCTCTGGCTTCCCCAGATCAGGCAGAAGAGAGAACCCTATTGAGAAAAGGGAGCCTATCATTTAGCATCGAGCTCAGGAACTTTCCAGTAATGCCAGATTTTGACCTTACGAGCAGGGTCCAACACACAAGAGAAAGTGCTATTAACTGCTGAGGCATTGCTCCAGCCTCCAGGGCTTCTTACCTGCTTGGATTGCACTGGATCATCCTAGACCCTATAATCAATAGGTCCCCATTTATGACTTATTAATAGACACTGAAGCTACCAACAGATCGCAACAGCCTCTGTTCTCAATTATCTCAATATTCCTTACATGGATGCCACATGCCAGGCACTGCCCTCAGCAGCAGGGAACAGATATTATAAAACATAAAATCCCAGCAGAAGCTGGGGCCCATGGACTGGCCTGTATGAAGACAGTCCATTGTCCCCACTCTCCCTGCAGCCCTCAGCCTCATCCTTGCGCTATGACTGTTAGTTTCTTTGAACTCTGTCTCCCTGGTGAGAGTGATACGCATGTTTGCAACCCTGGAAGCTCACTAGGGACCTGATAAAGGCTAGGTTCCCTACAAACATTAAGAGGATTTCAAATGGGCCCTTGTTCCCCTCTTGAATTTACTGTGTCTCATAAGCCAGGACATCGTGAAATACAAGGCGGGCGTCCCCTTCCTCATCCTAGAGAAGCTTGCCCTCACCCCTGATGGGCAACAATGGTAACAGCTTTGTGTGGGAGCTTAACCGGTATCAGAGTTGTCACTGTCACTTCACAAGTGTCACAAGTAACAGGCTATGCAACTCTCCCGAGGCCACATAGCCATCAATGAGTAAAACAAGGGCTATATCCCACACAGTCTGACTCCAGGAATACCTGTCCAGCTAGCAGATGAAGAAACCATGTACCTCAGTAATGGCTCTGTCATTAAATTAGGACAAAGGCCTTGAATCTGGATTATAGAAGTCACAGTTGACTTATTTAAAGATAGAGTAGTAGGTCGATATGAGCAGCTAGGATAAAAATTTATGTTTCTGTTGCAAGAAATGTTAATAATTATAATTGATTACATGTGATTACTAAGGTGATAGAGTTATTCCTTAACCTGCTACTTATAAATAAAAACATACAGACCCGTTGGATTCTAAAACCTTAAGCACTGGGACTTGGCAGATCTTAACCTTCTAAGCTAAGCTAAAACCCCCATAAATACTTGCACATTTCCTTTGAGGTGCTTCTCTCCATGCTATGCTGATCCTCAGACCCAGCCCCTCATGGCCATGTGCTCTTCTGCTTCTCCTAACCCATGTTGCCTCCTCTCCTTCCTCCTTCTCTGCTCTCTCTCCACCTCGTGCTGCCTCTCTGACTCCCGCCAAGCCCATGAACCTAAGCTCCATCTGTCTCTCTCTGTTCAGCCCAGGCCAAGGTAACTTTATTTAGCCAATCAAAGATGACTTAGAGGCAAGAGTTACAAACATCATTTTGGGAACACAAGTGTGGGCTCATACAGTAAGGAAGACAGGGGCAAACAATTAACATTTGAATACAAGCAGGAAGACAATCCACAACATATTTCTATAAATTGCCTGATACACTTGCTGTATGTATTACGTATGATGTAATGTTTTGAAATATGTGTGTTAGTGGAGGACTTTCACCTACCTAAAAATAGAAGTGGTGTTATGTGAGCCCAAACAATGCCAGAGTTCAGACTAAAAACCCTACCGCTGTGTTTAGAGAAAAACCTGAGCCAGAACCAAGGCCCATTGCCCTGTAAAACATGATGGGATGGCTCAGGATGGCTCAGGATGCCAGTGAAATAGGAGGATGCCTGTTAACCCAAGAAGAGAGACAAATGCCAACCACAGAGCACCAAACAAACCGTGTCCTGACTGGTATGAGTGACTGCTACACTACACAGGTGATAGTTTTAGCATTTTATATAATTTATTAGGAGCGGCCAGTCAAAGGCTTGTCCTGGCTTTGGAACCGTCTCCAGAGAACCCCGCCTCCTTAAATACCATAGAACAGTGGTTCTCAACCTCCCTAACACCGCGACCCTTTACTACAGTTCCCCAAGTTGTGTTGACCCCCAACAATAAGATTATCTCATTGCTGCTTCATAACTATAATTTTGCTACTATTCTGTAATGAAAATATGTGATGTGCAGGATATGCACTACACTGCTCTACACTGCTTCCTACAGCGATTGCTGAGAAGCTGCAGTGGCCTAGCCTGCCCATTCTCCATTGCTTTAACTTGTTTTCAGTTAAAAACATGACATTTTTCCAGGTGGTGGTGGTGGTAGTGGTGATGGTGGTCACTCACACCTTTAATCCCAGCACTCAGGAGGCAGAAACTGGAGATCTCTGTGAGTTCAAGGCCAGCCTGGAACAGAATGAGTTCCAGGACAACCAGGGCTCCACAGAGAAACCCTATCTTGAAAAAACAAAATCAAACCTGACAGTTAAAAAAGAAAAGAAAAAATAGAAATAAGAGAGGTAAGATTCTACTGAAAACCCAGAACCACTGTGGGTTAAGGCTCACCTGGCTTCCACCTATTGTAAGTGTCCTCCCCATTTCTTTCTGCTAAGGAATGAGCCCACAGCCTTGTGCTTCCTAAACACACATTCTCCTACCAAAGGACACACCAGCTGCTTGTTTTGAGCTTTCCAGCTATGTGAACTGTCTTCCTCTGTTCCTCAATGTTCTCATCTGTGAAATAGGGATAATGATTTTTTTTTTAGTAAAATGATTGTTGAGATTAAATTAATTAAACCCTGCAAATTCCCTGGAATATGCCTGGTGCTGTTGCAATTATCCTCATCCTGACTAAGTCACGTGGTCTTTCCAAAGGGCATTATTGACTACCTCAGGGCTATGGGAGAAATGAGATGAAGGTAAAGGCACCTCACGAACTGGACGCCTGAATTGGGAGGGGTCCGGAAGACTGGGGGAGAAGGCCGCAGGTGGCAGCGAAGCAAACCCTGGGAACGTGCAGCTGACCAGAATTAGGCAGATGTTTCCAATGAAGCCACAACCCCAGGTCTTTATGTAAGATCCTCAGTTTTAAATCTTGGCAGCTAAGTCAGGATTTCAAATTTCTTGGAGTGCCAATCAAAACAAGGGTGTCGGCCACCAATCCGTGACTTGTGAACGCTTGTGTCTATTGCTCAAGAAGCCAAAGGAGGAGCATGAGGAGAGCTGATGCAATAACCACACTGAAAATCCAAGCAACAACTAACACGCTGTGCGCTGCATATCACGTCACCAAGAGCTGGGACCTCCTGGCTGCCTGAAAAGACAGGTATACACCTCTACAGCATAGGCAAGGAGACTGAGAACTGGTGTGAAAGATCACTAGGGTGTGGCCAGTGGCTGGGTGCTATGGCTCTTCTGTTCCCGTCGGATGGCAAGGCCGAGTTGCAACCAGCCCCTGGTGCTCCTAGCATCACTACAGAGAAACATGCAGTGGGCTCAGCTTTTAGAATCCTGGCCTGGCCTGCCCTGTGACACAGAACACCCCCGGGAACATAATAAAATGTGCATGAAGGAGCCCACTCCCACTTGGGTCAGAGGCAGCAAAGAGACAGCTGACAGTTTGTGTTTCCACAGGCATTCCCCGTGGCGCTGACCCGAGCCTCTCTAGCCTAATAAACAGTTCTCTTGCTTTCTTCTGGAACTTTCCATGTCTCTTTTGTAAACATTGGTAACACAAACATTTATTCTTATGTTCTCTTTTCTTAATGTGTGCTGGAGACGTTCTTTTCCTGTACATGGAAGTATAAAGATCACTGTTCTAGGCTTTCCTACCATTTTCTTGCTTGGGTATCTAACCAATCCCGCCTTGTGGATGTGGTTGTTTTCTCCTTCTAGAAGGCTAAAAGGAACTGGCCTTCTGCTGGTGTCGTTTCCTGCCTCCATAAGCTAGGATAAAGGGTCCTAGAAGTAGAATATTTTATCAAGGGATCAAGTAATTTGCAAATTTTACAGAAATTGTCAAATTGCAGCTCAGAGAGTGTTTGCTGTCTCTTCAGCAGTGATGCAGAAGGCTTTGTCTTGTCACAAAGTCACAAAGTAGAATGTGCCAAAATGTAGCCAACTCTAATTTCAACCTGTTTATCTTATTGGAATGAAGCTGAGCGGCTTCACACATGTTGAAAGGCCGCCTGTCTTAGGGTTTTATTGCTGTGAGGTGACCATGGTAATTCTTTGTTTGTTTGTTTGTTTGGTTTGTTTTTTTTTTTCTGAGACAGAGTTTCTGTGTGGCCATGGCTGTCCTGGAACTCGCTCTGTAGTCCAGGCTGGCGATGAACTCACAGAGATCTGCCTGCCTCTGCCTCCTGAGCGCTGGGATTAAAGGCATGTGCCGCCACACCCAGCAATTACAGACAGCTGTGAACCACCATGTGGGTGCTGGTACTTTTGAACCTAGATCCTCTGAAAAAGCACCCAGTGCTCTTAACCACCAAACTCTCTCTCCAGACCCTTTATGGGTGTTTCACCTGCAGGTATTTCTGTTCAACACAAGCATGCCTGGTGCCCATGGAAGCCCCAAAAGAGTGTCAGATCCTCTAGAACTGGAGTTATAGTTATGAGCCACTATGTGGGTGCTGAGAATTGAATACAGTTCCTCTGGATGAGTGGCCAGTGTTCTTAATCACTGAGCCATCTCTCCATTCCATGGGGGAAAAATATATGACTAAAGGTCTGGAGAGATGCCCCCACAGTTAAAAGTACATGCCGCTCTTGTAAAGGACCTGAATTCAGTTCTCATCACTCACATGGGGTGGTTTACAACCACCTATAACTCCAGCTCCAGACACCCCATTCTGGCCTCCCTGGACACCTGCACTCACGGGCACATATTCCCTCTGCCAAGACACACATAATTAAAAAGTAAAAAAAAAATAAATCTTAAAAAATGAAAAGTAGCCGGGCGGTGGTGGCGCACGCCTTTAATCCCAGCACTTGGGAGGCAGAGGCAGGCGGATCTTTGTGAGTTCGAGGCCAGCCTGGTCTACAAAGCGAGTCCAGGACAGCCAGAGATATTCAGAGAAACCCTGTCTCGAAAAACCAAAAAAAAAAAAAAAAAATGAAAAGTATTTAAAATGACCATAAACTTGTAGTAATCATAACAGAACATTAACGATACGGACAACCACCCATTGGGACAGACCCAAATGCTGCACACTTAATTTTATTTCAGAGCAGCCATTTTAGTTTCAGGTGAAAAGGTAGATTTTCAACATGTGGGACAGCTAAGTGACCTAAAGAAAAACAGTATTAGATCTTACAGCAGCCTAACAAGGTTGGTTAAAGATGCACATTTTAGCCGGGCGGTGGTGGCGCACGCCTTTAATTCCAGCACTTGGGAGGCAGAGGCAGGTGGATCTCTGTGAGTTCGAGGCCAGCCTGGTCTACAAAAATGAGACCAGGACAGCCAGGGCTGTTACACAGAGAAACCCTGTCTCGAAAAACCAAAAAAAAAAAAAAAAAAAAAGATGCACATTTTAAAAAAAGTAAAGTTATGACAATTCTTAGAAATGTGCCCAGGAGAGTAACCTCATCGTTTTCAGGGAAGGTTGGGTTTTGTTTCTTGTGTTTTCAGTGTTAAAAATCAAAGCTCAAATCTCATGTATGCCAGGCAAAGCCCTTGCACTAAACTGTAAAGGTGTGTGCCACCCTGCCTGGTTTAAAGGACAGGCTTTAAAACAAGACTAGAAGAGACAAATCATAAAGGAGGAGCTGATGAAGCCACTTGCATTAAAAGCTGTAGCTTCCATTATTTAAAGGCATCTAAAGCCAGTGAAACGCACATGAGTGACAGCCAGTAGGCAGATCATGTATCAACACTATTAAAAATGCTCAAAAGAATCAATAGCATTTTCACCAGCCACGAGGCACAAATGGCTCAGTAATATATTAAAATGTATTCACATTTAATAACCAGGGAAATGCAAATGAACAGCACAGACTGCCATTTCGCACTGAGCTGACTAATGAAACTTAATGATTAATCAATGCCAAGTGTTGGTGAGTATGTGGCTCCCATGGAATCTTCCACACATAGTGAAAACATATGTCAAATGGCAGAACTGACTTGGAAATGGTTGACATGGTCAGGTAATGCCGAACATCGGTGTCACTTGTCACCTGGCCACTCATCACTATGTGAGTAACCTAAGGGACCAGCACATGCGAGCTAGTATTTACATGTTTACAGCAATGATCAAAGTTTGGGATACTGGCTACCTGGGGGAGGAAGAAATAAATATTTGAGATAAATACTTGAAATAATCACACGAGATGGCTAAGACTTAATTCTTTGTTTTGTTTTGCTTTTTTTTTTTTTTTCGAGACAGGGTTTCTCTGTGTAGCCCTGGCTGTGCTGGACTCACTTTGTAGACCAGGCTGGCCTCGAACTTGCAAAGATCCACCTGCCTCTGCCTCCCAAGTGCTGGGATTAAAGGCGTGCGCCACCACCGCCCGGCTGTTTTGCTTTTTTTGAGACAAGGTCTCACTCTGTAGTCCAGGCTGGCCTGGAACTTGCTGTTTAAATGAAGTTGGCTTTGAACTTATAGTGGTCCTCCTGCTTCAGGCTCTGGATTACTAAGTGGGTCACCACTCCCTGAAAAGCTTACATCTTAACTGTGGCATTCCTAGATTTTATTTAGAGATCGAAATCAGGGTTTCTTACACACCAGACAAGTGTTCACACACACACACACACAATTAAATGTAATTAAAATATTTTCGAACATTTACATGGGTGGCAAGATGCCTCATTGAGTAAAGGCACTTGCTGTCAGGCCAGATGACCTGAGTTCCATCCCTGGAACTCACATGGTAGGAGAAAACTGACTTTTGCAGGTTGTCCTCTGATCGCCACATGAATGCTGTGGTGAGGGGACACACACACACACACACACACACACACACACACACACACACAAAACCTAATAAAAAGATTTAAATGCACACAATACACTATGGTGAGTCTGGAGGCTCCTCAATTTACATCCTGATAAACTCACTATAATGTTAAGAATCTGTAAGCTGAACCATCACACATTAGGGGCCATCTGTGTTACAGTGTCCCCTGTGCCTAGACTATGACTGACAAGGCAATAAGGTGACGTTACATATATACAGGCAGTACTTACTATGAGCACATCTGCTCTGAGCGTCACATGTGTGAGTTCACCTCTGTATGCTAGGATATCATTATTTCTTTTTTTCTTTTTTTTTTTTTTTTGGTTTTTCGAGACAGGGTTTCTCTGTGTAACAGCCCTGGCTGTCCTGGACTCGCTTTGTAGACCAGGCTGGCCTCGAACTCACAGAGATCCGCCTGCCTCTGCCTCCCGAGTGCTGGGACTAAAGGCTTGCGCCACCACCGCCCGGCTGGATATCATTATTTCTATGCTACATGTGAGAAAACAGCCCAAGATATTGTCCAAGGGTAACTGTCCTAATTGTCACTGTGAATGAGCCCGAGCCAAACCCAAGTCATTTGCTTGCGGTCTGTGCTCCTCATAGCTGCCCGTCACATGCCCATGGTGCATGTGTTGAGTGAAGAGTGCATGAGTGGGCTGGTGGTTGTGGCACAGGCCACCCGTGATCCCACTGAAAGTTCCAGGCCAGCCTGGACTACAGTGAGTCCCTGTGTCAAAGAAACAAAAATACAGAACAAATGAGTATTCTGGTATGCAGAAAGAAGGGCTGGAGAGGGAGAGCATTCCAGCCAGCACTTGGAGCAGATGGTCTCAGGGCTGGGCTCCTCCTTGGCCATGAGTTCTGACATCCTCAGCCTGCCCCACCTTACAAACAGCCATGGTTTCAGTGTGGGGTGATTCCTGCAGCTGCAGAGGGCCCATGCTCAGCAGGGCCTCGTGTTTGCCTTAATGCTCTGCCATCATCCATCTCTAAAACCATCTGAATTTTACCTTTGAACTTGTGTTCCATACACAGTGTGTGATGGGCCAGCGAGCCTGCCTGTGAACAGAGAAGAACCTGACACGCACACGGGAGGCTGCCTTAGCCTCTCCATTCTAACATGGCATGTGTTGCACCCCCGTGGGCGTGAGCTGGGGACGCACAGGAGTGAGACAAGATTCAAACAAGTTCGTTCAAGGGAAACACTTTATGTCTGCAAGTAAGCAAGCAGGACACCTCCAGGAACCCTGCTTTCTTCAAAGGAAGATTGCTTTGCACTTACCAAGGACAGAAAGTTGCCTGTAAGTCTGTGATACTCAGCCAAGGAACCTCATCTCATTTGATTTGGGTGATCCTGAATTTTGAATAGAACTTAAACAGGTCAACTTTTTTCTTTTTCTTTCTTTCTTTCTTTTTTCTTTTTCTTTTTTTGACACAGTCTCACCATGTAGCCCCAACTGGCCTGGAACTCACTATGTAGACCAGGCTGGCCTCAAGCTTGAAAAGATATTTCTGCCTCTGTCTCCTGGGTGCTGGGATTAAAGGCTTACCACACCAAGCAAGCAGCTGTATGTTTGCACTTGACAGCTTGCATTGCAAGCCTGGTGGTGTGTGCCTGTAATCTCAGCATGTTGGGAGGCTGAGTGAGGAGGATTGCAAGTTTAAGGCTAGCCTGGGCTACAGGAGATCCTATCGCAAAACAAAACAAAAAAAAAAAAAAAAACAAGAACAAAGCAAGAGGATTACATTAGGTAGCAAAATGACTAGCTGGGACCGTGGAACCAGGCAAGCTGTTTTAATGCCTTCTGAGTTTGTTTTCTTGTTTTGTGAGCAGAGATCCACTGCACTGATTCTGTGCATACAAATTCTGTCATTGGCCTACATATAAATTTCCTTTTTACCTATGCTAGTTTGATTTGGTTTTCTGTGACTTAATACCAAGAGTCCTGACTGGCTTTAAAACTTGCCCTGGGCGTGTGTTACCTTATACTTCACCTCAACCAACATACTCCAGTGAGAGGCAGCATGGTACAATGTAGAAACTATGAGCTTTCATGAACAGGAAGGAGAAAGGCTCAGAGAAACTCATTAGCTTGGGAAACACCATGCAGCATCCAGAAGGAGTTGGGATTTGAACTTTAGCTCAGTGCTACTATACAGTGTTTACTAGAACTCTCTACAAGCATGGGCTGTGCGGTTTTAGGGCCCCAAGGCCATTGAACCACTGAAACATGACTAGTTCGACTGAGCAATTGCATTCTATATTTTATTTGCTTTACTTAATTTTTTTTTTTATTTGGTTTTTCGAGACAGAGTTTCTCTGTGTATCCTTGGCTGTCCTGGACTCACTTTGTAGACCAGGCTGGCCTCGAACTCACAAAGATCCGCCTGCCTCTGCCTCCCAAGTGCTGGGATTAAAGGCGTGCGCCACCACCGCCCAGCTGCTTTACTTAATTTAAATAGTGAAATTTGTTGACACCAGCCTTGTGACCAGATGCTTTTTTGATCCAGTGAGTTCTTTCAGAGGGTCAGCTGGCCCGCAGGCTCCCCTGAGGCACAGCATTCCTGGCAAGGCCAGGTGATGGAGTTTGGAGTTAGCGTGTTCATAGTGGCTGGTACATAAAGCTCAGCGTGGAACAGCTATTGATCTCACTGGGATCCAGGCCTGACTTCCCTAAGACAGGGCAGGAAGGAGATGGCAGGTGCAGGCATGAACCTTCCACAGAATCACTTTCCTCCATCTGGTGAGGCCAGTGACGGGGGTAGGGCCCTCCACAGAGGTTAGCTTGGTCTCTAGTGATGAAGGATACCAGGAATTCATGCTGGCGGGATTGGCTGCCCACAGTAACCTTCCAGGAAGGGCTCGGCCCCTGGCAAGCTTGGAAAGTGAGCGGGGAGAGGCAGGCGGTTCTGGTATGTATCTGGAAAGCTGCCAACAAACTCAGGGCTGTCATCACCCCAACCCAATCAGGAGCAGAACAGCTCAGCTAACGCGTCTTGACACCTGCTGGAAGGGGCCAGGCCCCAGCCCCTGAAGCTGCTTGGCCCTCCAGCTCTGCCCACCCTTCCCCAACGCCTCTTTCAGAACAGGCTCTTCCCTTGCACCCCTCTCTGGTTTACTGAGGTCGGCCAAACAGGCCCTACCTTTGGCAAGCCTATCGAGCCTCTCCTGACTCCACAGTAAGTAAGGTCACCCTGCTATTTGTTACTGGGCATTCCCTGGCAGAGCTGTGCTGCCCTAGGGCTCCAGACTGGCACACGCTGAAAACACTGATGGCCTTCTGTGTTCCAACATTGTCACAACTCCCTAATACCAAGTGCCAACGCATGGCCCGGCCGTGGGACTCCCCCACAGAGGTGTTTCTGATTGTGGGGGTATCACAGGTTATTGTGCTCTTATCAGATGTACTTGGCCAGGAACTGGGGCTCATCGCTGATCTGAGCTGGGCATGGGAAGAGAGGGTGTCAAGGAAGAGTGGCATGGGACCTGGGACTCCAGTGACAGTGAAGGACATTCTAGGCAGAGGAAGCAGGGAGGACAAAGATGTGAGGGACTGAGGAAGGATGCAGGAAGAGGGTGCGTGCAGTGACGGGCGAATAGTGACCCTGTGCTGGTTAGTTCTGGTTTAGTTTTTGTCAACTTGACACAAGCTAGAGTCCTTGAGGAAGCTGGAACCACAAGGGAGAAAACGCCTCCATCAGACTGGTCTGCAGGCAAGTCTGTGGGCGTGGTCTTGATGAGTGATTGATGTGAGAGGGCCCAGCCCACTGTGGGCGGTACCACCTCTAAGAAGGTGGTCCAGGGAGGTTAAAAAAAGAAGCTGAGCAGGCGTCCCAGGAGCGAGCTCGTAAGTAGCTATCCTCCCGGTCCGTCAGATCCATCTGATCCGTCAGCTGTGGCCTCTGCTTGAGCTCCTGCCTTCGGGTTCCTGCCCTGCTTGAGTACACTTTGAGTTCTCTTAAAGAGGTGTAGGCCAAATAAACCCTTTCCTTCACAAAGTCACTTCTGGTCATTTTTTTTTTCCTGACAGCAATAGAAAGCAAAGCTAGGACATGCTCCAGGGCCTCAGATGACCTGAGAGGGGCATGTGTCCCCCACCCCTGGAGGCCACAGCTTCCCATGTGTGTGCCCCAAGCTCCAGAACCTCTGAGGTCCCCACAACAAGTCTGGGAGTCAACTCCCAGCTTTGGAGATCTAATGCACCCCAAATGGAAACATGGTTGCCTAGGAGTACCTGGGTGCCACACAGTGACCCAAGCCCCTTAGACGCACTGTTGCAGGGAAGGGAACCCACATCACAAGCCTAAGGGACCATGGTCTTCTCTCCATGTTACAGAGAGGCTAAAAGACTTGCCCAAGTTCACATAGCAATCCTAGCAGTAAAGCTAGGGTTTTTTGTTTGTTGTTTGTTTGTTTTAACAGCGTCTTATGTAACTGAGGTTGACCCCTGACTCCCTAAGTAGCTGGGGTGATGTTGAATTTCTAATCCTCTCGCCTCAACATCCCAAGTGCTGGAACTACAGGTGTGCACCACCGTGCCTAGTTTATGCTGAGTGGAGGGGATAGAAGCCAGGGCCTCATGCATGCCAGGCGTGCCCTCTATCAACCGAATCACACCAGCTCTGCGGCTAGAACTCCTGTTAGGCTCACCCTGAAGGGTCCTATTACTGGACACGACTCCCCAATGAGAGTCTAGATGGCTGCAAAAGCAAGAGGAACTTTATTCCGGTGTGGGGGGGAGTTCCCCTTCACCCGTGGGAGAAGTGAACCCTGAACCCCTAGAACTCTAGGTTCTTATATGTTTTCTGGACTGGGTTGGATAATAGCTTCCTGGAGGAGGAGTCTCGTCCTGAGGACCAGGGAACTTTGATCCATTGTCTGCTGAGGATGCTTGCCCTGGGTAGGGGGGAGAGATGGGGGAGTTCTTAATTCTTAATTCTAGGGTTGGAAGGACCCTGGAGTCTTTCCTGGAATTTACTGAGGGAATTTCAAAGGTCCCCTTCTTCACTGAATTTCCCTGGCTCAGAGTCAGGGCAGTGGAATTTCGCAGACTCGGCCAGGATCTGAAAGGTCCCCTTTTCACTCTAACTTCAGCAAGCTGACTTTCAGCGGCACCAGAGTGAAGAACCTGGTTAACTTTGTCTTACCAGCGCTTCCTATACTTTTTTGTTTTACATAATTATTGTCTTAGTTTGGATTTTATTGCTGTGAAGAGACACCATGACCAAGGCAACTCTCATAAAGGAAAACACTTAGTTGGGGCTGGCTTACCATTTTAGACGATTAGTCCATTATCAGCATGGTGGGAAACATGGCAGCATGCAGGCAGACATGGTGCTAGAGAGGAGCTGAGAGTTCTACATCTGGATCCGCAGGCAGCAGAAGAGAGAGCCACACTGGGTGTAGTTTGAGCCCCAAGACTTCAAAGCCCATCTCCACAGTGACACACTTCCTCCAACAATGCCACACCTACCCTAACAAGGCCACACCTCCTAATGGTGCCACTCTGTGTGGGCCAAGCATTTAAACACATGTCTATAAGGGGTCATACCCATTTAAGCCATTTTACACAAGTTATTTAAACAATTCTGCATATTTAGTCATATTGTAAAGGACAATTGATTCTGTGGGCCAAAGTGATCTGTTAAGGATTCTAACGCAGGAGCCTTTAGATTTAATTCAAAGCTGTCTGTAGGAAGCTCATCACCAGTCATTCATACTTCAGTGGGACATAATCCCTTTTCTTGGAAGTTCTCTGAGGCCAGATTGTGTCTGACACACTGTTCTGTCCCCAGTATCCAAAGAGATAGCACACTGGTGTAAGAACATCTGCTTGCTGAAGACAGCGGGAGCACTGAAGAGACCTGGAATGTGGGGGACAGGCAGGTGGCCCAAAGGGTTAGAGTGTGGAGGGTGGGATCGGTGGCAATTGTGGGGGACATTCTGGAAACCAAAGTCTCAGAGCCAGAGTGGAAAGCAAAGCCATGCCCATGTTGTAGCACAACTCAGGGCTGGCCTAAATGTTGCTCAGAACCTACTCTGAGTCTACCCAGGATTTTCCAAGCAGCATTTAACCTCCTGGTAAACTGGGAAATGAGGCATTTGTTGGAGTTTTTAGCTTTAAGAGTGAGAGAGAGGAATCTCTCAGACTGGTGAGTACCTTATCTCCTCTTCTGCCATGGAGAAGCTGCCAGGAGTGGGGGCTTGGGCTGCTCTGTGCACACATGTTCATTCTCTTCTCTTGGAAAGGACAGGACTGAGGTCACAAGCTGTGCCTGGCTTCCTTTGCCTCATCCTATCTTCTCTGGCCACGTGTCAGGAGGAGGCAGCCACCATGTATGTGTACCCCATACTTGTCACATCCCCCACCTCCACCACAGCCTGCTCCCTGCTGCCTCCTGACGGGCCTGACTGGCCCTAATGAGATTACAGATGCCGAGTGACACAGGCAGGTTAATTCCCTCTGGCTTAAAGGGCAGGCCAGGCCACAAGCAAGAGCAGGAGGGAATCTCCCTCAGAGATGCTGTGTGATGACGCTTCCAATCATGGCTGCCGCTCAGTACCTAGAATTTGCCATTACCCTGACTCATATTCTCTCAGGGTGGATGCCATTATCATCTCTTGTTTTATGAGTTGGGAGACTGAGGCAGAGTGAGATGAAATGGTTTGTCCAGGGCCACACAGCTATCGAGTAGCAGACCTGGGTCTCAAATGCAGATCTCGTGGTCTTTGCCATCTTTGAAAGCAAGCAGGCTTTGATGACTTAAATCTGGTCAAAGGCATGGGGCTGGAGAGTCACAGACCCTGTTGGGGTGGGGACCTATTGTTGTTTTCCTAGCCCGGCCTGTTGTTAAGCCACCTTCTAAAAGGTTACGCTCATTCTCACTGTCAGCCTTAGTCAGAGAAACTTCTCTTTGGTTGCAGTGGGCAGTAGTTGATGTATGACTGCTCGGCGCGCTGAGAATGAGTGGCTGCTGAACACTTCACCCTGAATGGGATGCTTAGATCAATCCCTCAGGGAGATCAAGGCTCAGGGAGAGGAGGCAGAAAGAATGCAAACCAAAGGATGGGGTGGAGTGCTGTGACACGCCCTCTTCTGGACATGGCATGGCCATTGCGCTCTTGGGAATCCTCAGCAGCTGTGGTTGTTCCCATCAGGCCTACCCATGATCAAGCTCGGTCAACAATTCCAGCAGGGATCAGGGAGAGGCTTTTGAGCTCCACCCCTAGCTCAGGAGCCAGTGGCAGCTGAGGGAAGAGGAATCATTTTTTTTCCGGGGAGTGACCTCTGGTAGGTTGTCCATGCTCATGCAGGCAGCATTAATTGCACTCTGTGTTATTTAAAGAAGGAAGAGACAAGGAGGTGGGAGGGGCATGCGCTGGGGAGGGTTCCTGGAGGAGTTGCTGCTGTGGGTGGATATTGTTAAGTCTCAAGCCAAGACAAGTGGCTGAGATGCCTATTGGCATATCAAAAGTGATGCTGTTCCCCAGGTCCTCCCAGCATCCCTCAGTACCCACTGTTACAGGGTCCAACTGGCTGGCATACCCCACACCCCTATCCTGAACTCTCCAGCCCAGAGACTGGCTGCCCCTCCCCCCAGGTCCTCTGGTCCCTAAATAACTCAGCTATTTTGGTTATGCCTGTCTCTAGGCCCAGGCCACCTCTTTTGGTCTCCCTCCCCTCTCTTGCTCCCCCTTCTCATCTCTCCTCATATGGCCTGGCTCAGTCTGGCCATATTCACTCTGGACTCTTCCAGATGCCTCCGGCCATTTTCTCCCTTATATTTACAATAAACCTTCTCTTCCACCATACCTAGGTCCTCCTTTCCACCATACCTAGGTCCTCCTTTCCACCATACCTAGGTCCTTCTTTCCACCATACCTAGATCCTCCTTTCCACCATACCTAGGTCCTCCTTTCCACCATACCTAGGTCCTCCTGAGGGATGTGGTGGGTGGTATTGAGCTTGAAGCATCTTGGAAGAAAGTTTATTCATTTCCTGTTGACATTAGGCTGGAGTCAGGGCATATGAATTCAAGTCTAAATCCCTCATAGTGCTACCTGACCCCACTTTGCTGAGTGCCAGCTCAGCTCAGTGACTGTGCTGAGGTACCCAGTCTCTCAGGGTCTCAGTACCTCTCTCAATGACATGGAGACCCAAGGTGTTGGGGTTGAGTTTCCATGACTGGCAACAGCACCCAGGATCAGTAAGCCTGGCCACAGTGTTCACTCCTTCCACAGATGCCTCTGAATCTGCACCACCAAAGTAACATATTCGCATCACTTACTCCTGGGCACTGGCTTTAGCACGGAACCATGCTAATACAACATGCTTCTAGGACAGCCGTCAGATGCCATTCCACATTCGCTGAGGCGGACTGCCTCTCTGCCTTGTTTCCATACCTTTTGCGAATGAGGTGGGGGTGGTACACCTCTGCTTCCCCTCACGGTGTCTGGTCCCCTCCCCTCTTCAAGAGAAGCATTTGGCTTTGAGGACCAGATACCCCAGTCATGTGGCCTGCTCTAATTTCCCAGGCCCTAATCTGCTCCCAGCTCCTAACGATGCAGCCTGCAGCCCGTAATAGGAATGCAGCCGGTAATAGGATTGTGGCTTCCCTCTGGGCGGCTGAACAGGCCATGGCTGCCAGACTGGCCATAGGTGCTTAGGACCCTGCCCACCTGCTAGTAGAGAGGCTCGTGCCTCCAGCCCAGGCCTGGGACACATCCTACAGTGCATGGAATGGTGCCAACAGGCTGGGCTCAGCATGGCACTGGGCGCTGTCCTGGCTCGAGGACGGGCAGTGTGTAGACACAACGGGCTACTCATCTTGTCGGTGCTGTCTGTCATCGTGGGATGCCTCCTCGGCTTCTTCCTCAGGACCCAGGGCCTCTCACCACAGGTCAGGCTCCCCGGATGTGTGGGTCTGCAGGGCTGGGGCTCCTAATATCATTACAGTAGGTGAGCCAGGTTGCTTCTCTGGGCCCCGATGTTCCCATCGGTACCATGGGTGTGAAAAACACCCACTTGTATGAGATGTTAGTAAAATGTCTGGTAAAGTGGCTGGGGACAAAGATACACCACTGAAAAAGCATGGGTTTGAGAGCAAGGGTTAAGAGCAGGGGTCTTCAGAAAACACCCCCTACAGGTCCCTCATGGCCACGACTCCAGGATGGGCTTCCCATGCAGCAGGCTAAGGCTCAAGGGTATGGAATTTGGGACCAATGGAACAAGCCTCTTCTATTTGAAGGAAGGCTGTTGGAATATACCGTGAGACTAAGGGGCTGGAGCTGAAAGGTTCCCATCACCAGACACGGGGTTGGGACAACTGTTGCAAAGCCATGGAGAGGAAAAGAGATCAACACTTTGGAGTGATCCCTGGGTGCTGAGTGGAAGGTGGGGCAGTAGCAGGTCAGACTATGGAAGGGAATGAAGTGCTGTGGGCCAAATGGGAACAGTGCTCCTGCAGGGGAAACTTGAGGAGATGTGGCCAGTGGGAAGTGGGAGACAGAAGGTGAAGTAGATAGGCTACAGCGTAAATGCATTGTCTGGGAAAGATCTTTCTGTGGAATGGGGAAGACACTGGTGATGCTGTGTAAGACATTGCAGACGCCTGTTCCAAGGAAGACAGTTCAGGACCATAGAGGCAGGTGTTCAAGTCCTCCAGCTAGGGAGAGAAGCCTGAACTCCCCATGCCAGGGAGACAGCTGGGGTTCACAGCCCAGGCTCAGAGGGATGGGCTAGTGGGCAGGAAGTGACTAAGGGGGGAGACATCAAGATTGAGGCCCTTGCCTAGTGCAGGCAACGGAACAAATATTGAGAAGAGGGAAAGAAGAACTGGATCGGATCTTGAGGGGCTTGAGGTGAGGGGAGTCCCTTTAGACTCACTCAGCAGAGTTTTGATTATGGCTGCACCATGGAGAGTCTGTCAGTGGGCCCCCAAGAGTCCAGACCCCATAGATTCTTTATCCTTCAACTCGCTGATGCATCACACTCTCCAAAGTTCCAGGCAGGCTTCAGATTCTGACTCAAATCCTCCATTAGAGGGATGGTGTCCCCTCCCCTGGTAACACAGCAACCGTGCTGACTGCCTTAGAAAGCAGCAAGGACTCCAGAAGCACAGGACCCTGACCTTCAAACCACAATGGCTGGGCTAAGTCCTCTCTCCACTTTGGCCCACTTTCCCTATCTATGGACTGAAGGGAGTATATGTCTCTTCTAGAATTGTTGAAGGGAGTAAAGATCTGCAATGTCTGGCATACAGTAAGCGCTTACTCAGTGTCACTTCACCCCCCTCTGTTGTCTCCCTGACAAAGTCTATATGTGATGGTTACTCTTGACCACTTTGATTTAGGATCACCATGGAAACATGCTCCTGGGGAAGTATAAGAGGATGTCTCCAGAAAGGTTTTACCTTGAGTGTGGGTAGCACCATCCCATAGGTGGGGGGCCCAGAGCAAATAAAAAGAGAAAGCAGAAAGCGAGCTGGGCACTCTGCTTCCCGACTCTGCAGTGTGACCAGCTGCCTGGGGTTCTTGCTTTGGTGCCTTGCCAGTGAGTGGCTGGACCTTGCACCTGTGAGCCTAAATAGACTCTCCTTCCTGTCAGTAGATCCACTAGCTGGTTGGTCACTGCAACAAGAGAAGCAGCAACTGCACTTACACCCAGAAGTACCTCTTCTAAGGGAAGTGGTCATCTGCAATACAAGCCCTGACTCCTGTTTCCTTCCATGCACCTTCCTCCACTGTGGTGCTGTAACTGCTGGTCACCCTGTTCCGGCTACGCTCTTTAAATGGGTGTCTGTTTCTCCCACAAGACGGGCTCTGCCAAGCTACTCAAGGTTTTTCCTTATTTGTGTGAGTGTGTGTGTGTGTACACATGTGGAAGTCACAGGACAATTTCAGGAGTAGGTTCCATCCTTCCATGATGTGGGGTCCAGGGACTGGACTCGGGTTGTCAGGATCTTGCTGGCTGCATGGACTTTCTCGAACCCAAGACATGAGCCTCAAGGAGGGTGAGGCACAAAGACCATAAACATGGCCCAAATGAAACCAGCTGTGGCCCTGGCACTTTTCAGTCTGTACTCAGGTTCCTAAGCAGCAGCTATCTGTCTCCTGCAGGAAGATTATTTTGTGAAAACAAATTGGAAAGCCAGATCATTTGGGGCCTCCTGTATCAGAGCTGCTCTCCTTGTTTTCTTGGACATTCATTCAGATGTGTTCTTGTCTGGACTAACCTGCCAGATACATTGAAGGAGGTGTAGGTGGAGTCTGAGAACATCCATTTGGCAGGAAGTGGCTTTCTGAGCATTGTCTTCTGAAATCCAGGGTTTTTCTGTTTGGTCTCTTTTTGCCCATGACTCAGACAGCAAACCCTTCCAATTGTTTTGAGCTTATGCAACAGGCAGAAATCGTAAACAATTTGAAAATGATAGAATGTTCTATTTGTGAAAAGAAACTCACAAAATTAATGTGATTTTACCTTTGGATGTAAATAATTCATTTAAAAATAGAGACATTTTGAGACTTCCACTGAAGCCATGAGGATTTATAGTTACATCCATTTCCTTTCCTTCCTAGTAGTTTAATGAAATTTTTAAAAATTACTACATTTCTTTTGAGTGTATGTGTGTGTGCATGAGCAAGCATTTGCAGACTCAGACACAGACACACACACACTCACACACACACATATGCTGCACAGTGCACATATGGAAGTCAAAGAACAACTTGCAGGAGTCAGTTCTCTCCTCCAGGAATTGAACTTTGGAACTGAATTTGAAGATTGTTGCCAGGCGAGGTGGCACACCCCTTTAATCCCAGCACTCAGGAGGCAGAGGCAGACGGATCTCTGGGAGTTCAAGGCCAGCCTGATCTACAAAGTGAGTCCCGGACAGCCAGGGATACAGAGAGAAACCCTGTCTCAAAACCAAACCAAAACAAAAAACTAAAAAAAAAAAAAAAAAAAAAAAAAGATTGTCAGCTTGTCAGCAAGTCCCTTTACCTGCTGAGACATCTCATCAGCCTTGATGGACTATTCTCAAAGATATAAACTACCCAAACCAAAGAGAACATGAAAAGAGTCATTGAGAAAGAAGGCTGGTTAGACAGTATGGAAATGGATGGAGCTGGCTGGTCCCAGAAGGATGGCATTGCACAGCCCATAAGAGCAGACACTGACTAGCTTTTCTCAAAGAGCTCCAGAGGGCCCTGATCTGGAAGGGCAAGCAGGGACAAGTGTGAAGCTGACAGCAGACACTTAAGCCTCAGAGCTCTTCTAGGCCACTTGCATGGTCAGAGGATTCCTATTTCTACTGTGTCTACCTCCGGCCTGCCTCAGGGACACCAGAGCCACCTGTGTGAGGTGAGGGAGGGGCAGTGGTGAGGTACATCTGAGGTGCAGCAATCTGGAGACCCTGGGTTCTGGGTGTGGCCTCCCCAGCAGAACCATGGGACAGCTGGCAGCCAGGCTTGAGCACAAAGACTCTTGTTGGAACCTTATAGAAAGACCTAGGAATTCTTTGAGAAAAGAAGCTCCTGTTCCCTCCCTGCAGGTCACACCCTCAGTGGCAAGACCAGAAGCTTAGTTAGTATTCCACGCTTACCTATGAGAAGTCACTAGACATGTGAGCAAAGCTGTAACTGTCAAAACCAGAGACTAAATGAAGAGAAAAGGGGGTCTCTGGAGACTCATAAAATCATTTCTTAAGGGCTGGAAGTGGTGACACACATCCTCCATCCAAGTACTTGGGAAGCATAGGTAGGCGAATCTCTGTGAGTTCAAAACCAGCCAGGTCTGTATATCAAGTTCCAGGTCAGCCAGAGCTACACAGTAAGCCCCTTCCCCAAAAAATTCACTTCTTAAGATCTTTGGAGATTATGGGCGGTGGTGGCGCACGCCTTTTATCCCAACACTCAGGAGGCCGAGTCAGGTGGATCTCTGTGAGTTTGGGGCCACCCTGGTTTACAGAGCAAGTTCCAGGACAGCCAGGGTTACACAGAGAAACCCTGCCTTGAGAAGAAAAAGAAAAAGATCTTTGGAAACATGAGAGATAATATAGGTATCATAAAACAGAATGGGGGCTGCCCATTCTGAACTCAGGAAGTCAGCAGGTAAAGGTACTTTCTGCCAATCCTGATGACTTCCTGAGTTCAATTCCCAGGACCCACAGGAGGGAAGGAGAGATTTGGTTCCTGAAAGTTGTGACTTCCATGTGCATGCTGTATGTAGCATATGTGTGTGTGCCCACACATATACACACAAGTAAATAAATAAGAGCAAATTTTTACAAATGGGATGTAGGGGCAGCAGTATAGCTCAATGTTATTGTGTGCTTCGTGTACACAGTTATAGGTGCCAGTGCCAGCACCACAAACATCAAACACTGTCTTGGTTGGGGTTCTTTGTGTGTGTTTTTGGTTTTCTGAGACAAGGTTTCTCTGTGTAGCCCTGGCTGTCCTGGAACTTGATTTGTAGCCCTGGCTGTCCTGGAACTCGATTTGTAGACCAGGCTGGCCTCAAACTCACAGAGATCTGCCTGCCTCTGCCTCCGGAGTGGTGGGATTAAAGGCGTACATCACCACTGCCTGGCCCTTAGTTTGGTTTCTATTGCTGTGATAAACACCACAACCAAAAGCAACTTGGGAAGGGAAAGGTTTGTCTAAGCTTACAGCTGTAGCCCATCACAAAGGGAATCCAGGGCAGCAAGTCACGGAGGGAACCTGGAAGCAGGATCTGAAGTAAAAAGCTATGAAGACTGCTGCTTACTGGCTTGCTCAGTCTGCCTTCTTATACAGCCCAGGACCACCTGCCCAGGGGTGGCACCACCCACAGTGGGCTGGTTCTTCCCACATCAATCATCCATCAAGAAAATCTCCCATAGACTTGGCTCAGGCCAATCTGATAGACGCTTTTTCCCAACTGAGGATTTTCTTCCCAGATGACCCTGGCTATGTCAAGTTGACAAAAGACTAACCAACACAGACGCTAAAAAGAGGCAACAACCAAGAGTAAAAAAAAAGAATATTTGGAATTTTAAAAAAGAAGAACCAATATCAAAATGTCAGGAGCTGAGAAGGAGGGGTAGAAATCTAACAAATCAAAACAAATGATGGAATATGAAAAAGAATGTCCAACAAAAAAAAAAAAAAAACATGGAGAGAAAATTTGCAGAGAATACAAGAAAGCTTCTCAGAGTAAAAGTAAGGGATGAGAGAGAAAAGGAAGGAAGATCCTCCCCTACAATACACATCATTGTGAAATTACTGGAACACGGAGATAAACAGAGAAGCCTTAAATGGCACTAACAGAGTAAGGCAAGGCTCTGGTAAGAAATAGGAACCAATAGCAATTAAAGGGAAAGTGTCCCTTCAAAACAGGAAGAGGAAGGGCCACCAGAGGGCTCAGCAGGTGCAAGAGATCGCTTCATATGCTTGGCAACCAGTTTGATCCCTGAAGCCCACACAAGGTGGAAGGAGAGAACCAGCTCTACAAAGCTGTCCTCCGACCTGTGTGCTGGCCTGTAATGCCTACACAACACACACATACAACACACAAATGCACACTACTAATAAATAAAAACCAGAAAATGAAATGGTTTTCCAGTAAGAATGTCAAATATAGCCAGACTGTTGTCAGAGGAAAGAGCAGGACCAAGAAAATCTAACTGAAGGACTCACAAGTTGCCCTCTGCGCCTTTGTTCAGGATGTTATCAAAGGAGATGTTCCAGAAAAACAAGGACAGAAACCAGGAAAGCAAATGACCCAAGAGACACTGGATCGTATGCAGGATAAATCCCATAACGAAAGCCAAGAGGCTGGAACTCCCCTCCCCTCCCCCAACCCAGAACAGGATGGGAGACCACCACTGGCCTGAGGTCCAGATGAGGAAAAAGGGAAAGGATGTGCTTCTGTTGTAGCAAATGCTTGCTTAGATGTTTTAATAGATAAAAAACATTTGGAAGAAATTAGTGAGAGACTTGAAGAAAATAAAACAAATAAAAAACAGTCAACTATTAATTTCAAAATGTAAGTTGTACAAGAAACAGCATGGTTGCAGGGATGTTGCCTGGCTCCTACAGTGGACAGACAATATTTGATGATGAAGGTATTGTTAACCTTGGGCCTGTGAGATGGTTCAGCAGGTAAAAGGGCTTGTAGAGCTGGCCTGACCACCTGAGTTTTGTTCCCAGAGCCCACGGTGGAAGGAGAGAAGTCATTTCCATAAATTATCCTCTGACCGCCACATACATGCCATCATAGACACTTGCACACGGACACACACACTCATGCATGCACATGTACTCACACACACACACACACACATGCACACAATGCAAAAAAATAGAGGAAATGGTCATATATGCAAGAGCATAGGTTTAATATCCAGTACTACATACCCACAAAGATACAGACATGATACATGATGAGTGTATTTTGTGAGATTTTTCTGGCGCATTGGAAACGGCAGCATAATGGACGTAGAAAGCCCAGCGCTCTCTCCTGCACATCACCAGGCAGCAGGTCACTTCCTCTCTCCAAAGAGTCAGACCATCAACAAACACATCATTCTTCTTATTATTTTTTTTTTTTTAAGATTTATTTATTGTGTATAGTGTTCTGTCTGCAGGTATATCTGCAGGCCAGAAGAGGGCACCAGATTTCATTATGGATGGTTGTGAGCCACCATGTGGTTGCTGGGAATTGAACTCATGACCTCTGGAAGAGCAGCCAGTGCTCTTAACCGCTGAGCCATCTCTCCAGCCCTTCTTATTATTTTTTGAGACAAGGTCTCACGATGAAGCCCTGGCTGACCTTGAACTCATGGAGACCTGCCTGTCTGTGCCCCCACACCTGGCTTGGCACTAGTTTTTAAGGTAGTTTCAGGCACCAATAAGTAACTTGGTGTCTGTAGACCCTTCCACCTTCATCACCTACATCCTCTCTCTCTGGAATAAAGATCCCAGTCAAGGCTTGCCAGAAACAGAAAACCAGAAGTCAAGCTTTAGAAACAGTGTCCCAGTTGCGTTAGAATTTCCGACAAACCACCAATACCACCAGTTGTTATTTTGTAGAACAAGTAAAGGAGAGAATTTCATTATCATCTGGAAGGCATGCTTAACTGTTCATGGCAGTTCTTCAATTGTGCTGCTTCTCTTGTTGGGTTCCACTCCCCTGGGCTGTCAGTGGGAAGCTGCTTGTCGCCAGGGCTGGTAGGGGCTAAGCTAGGCTGGTAAGCTAGGCTCAGGCTCACCCCAATAGATCAATTAAAGAAGCAAGTGATAGTGAAGGGCAGAAACAGAAGGTTTACTCCATGTGGCCACATCGGGAAGACAGAACGGCCCAGTGGCCTCTAGAGCCTTCCAGTCCTGGCATGAAGGTTTAAGAATGAACAGAGGGCAAGAGGTACCCACAGCTAAGTGGTCCTAGCTGTGTTCCTACCATCACTGATCCATCATTATCTTGACTCCTCTTTCTTCTGCAAGGTGGTCTAACAAGTCAATCAGAATTGTATGAAATCCCTCCCTGCGAGACAAGTTCTTTTTCTGGTTGGCACCAAATTTCAGCCCTTTTGTGTCAACATGAGGCTCCTGGGGAAATTCTAATTCCTTAGGGTGTACATCTCAACTGTATGATAGCCAAAGGGAGGGACTCATGTGTCCTTTTAAAATATCTTCATTTCTACCAGGATGGTTACAAGCTATCTGGACAAGGACACAGTGCCTATGGAAGGGCCAAGGAGGGGCCTTTACACCGAGTGGTACTTCTGCCTCCAAACCCAGCATTTCTCAGGAGTAAGCTAGTGGAGAGGATCTTACTGGCTTGTGAGAAGGCTGTGGCTTATTGGCCAGTCTCCTCACTAACTAGACTGGGACCTTTTCTGGGGCAGGAACCTTGCTTAGTCCATTTTGGGGACCCCAGTGTGATGCCGGACCTAGTGTGGGTTTCAGAGACAGCATCAACCCTTGCCCTCCTACAATGGAGCAGACTTCACCCCATGGGTGGTGGACGAACAGTGCTGATGAGGACAGCTGCACCAGGTGAGATGCTGAAGTGCTCCCACGCAGTCTCTTAACTGAGCCTCCCAGTGACTCTAGTAAGTATATCCTCCTGTTGGAGATGAGGAAACTCAGAGGGCTAAGGCTATTGGGCTGCTTATGACCCCTGGGGGGCCACCAGGATCCAGGTTGTTTGACTCCCAATCAGTTTCTTCTCCCTGGCTCCTGCTGTCCAGGTGCCAGATAGCAGCATGCAGACTGGACAGTGCGTTGAACACAGTAAGGAAGTAAGCAATCTGAAGTCTGTAGCACCTGCTCTGACCCAGATCTTGCTGTGTTTTCAGGAGATCAGTTACTTCCAGTTCCCTGGAGAACTCTTGATGAGGATGCTGAAGATGCTGATCCTACCCCTGGTAGTCTCCAGGTGAGAGTGTGGGCAGGGAGGGCACGGGGCTCTGACTGGTGGTCTCTATGTGAGAGGAGGAGTGGGAGAGGCATGGGCTCTGCCCCCGGCCAGCCTCCCTAGCTCTCTCTATGGGGGAGTTGGCCCCTTCTAGTGAGGTGGAGACAGTGCCTCCAGCGGTCAGCCTCTTCTCCCACCTCCCTCCTGAGGCCTTCCCTGACTCCTCGACTCACACCAGTTACTGCTTCTTCTTACGCAAGCTTTCAGTCATTCATGAACCTGAGGACTGTTAAAGTCAGCAGTGACCTCCACATGGCTGAGTCATGTGAGTCAAAACTGTCAATCATGAATCCTTCTGTAATTCTCTCCTGATGGCCTCCCCTCCCCTGGCTTCTGCTTGCTGCAATCAGTTCCTTCTTGCCTCCCAGTTTGTAGAAAAAATTAATTAAATTACATTGGGCACCATTTGTAGAAGAAAAATGGCTAATTAAATCGTTTACTAGTATTTATATTATATTAATTGATTGGTGGTGTTTATCCTTATTCCACCATTATAAATGAGCACACAGATACCACGTGGATTTTAACAAGCTTTGGCCTGAATTGTGCAATCCTAGCCCATCTAAGCTAGCTCTTAATTCTATTACTCAAATATGACCCCATATATACATACGTCCCCTTGGACTGCCATTCTCCATACTATGCAGATGTTCCTGACCATGTGGAATGAGGTTCTTTTTTCTAACCCATGGTGTGTATCCTCCTTCTTCCTGCTCCTGGCTGGAATGCATTAATCCTCTGTGTAAAGCACAGGGTTCCTGTTCTAATCTCAGAAAGTCTCACCTTTCTCTGTCTTTGCCCAATCTCAGGCCTCAGCATTTTATTTAACCAATCAGAGGCAATGTAAGTAAAAGACAGCAAGCAGGACCAATTAATTAACATTTAGAATGCCTAACACCACCCCATCACCAGTTGCTCTCTTTCTGCTAGGCCTCTGATTACTGCTGTGCTTTGGTCCTTTCTTTGCCTTACCTCATGGCTGTGTGAGTCCACCTGGCACAATGTAGCTTGCCATCACTGTAAAAGAACACCCAAGAAAATCAACTTGAGGAAGGAAAGGTCTTTTCCTCACCATTCAGAGGTTTGATCCATGGTCACGGGCCCACGGGGAGGCAGAGCATCATGAGCAGAAAATCATGATGAACATGTGTGAGCAGAACTGCTTAGCCTATGACACCTGAAAAGCAAAGGGAGGGAAGGGAGGAGCTCTTGTTCCAAGGTATCCTCAAGAGCACACCACCAGTGACTTGTTAAGAACCCATCAGTGAATGAGCTCGGAGACCCATGATCTATTCACTTCCCAAAGATACGTCTGAACCCTGCTGCACTGGGACCAAACTTTCAACACATGAGTTTAGTGTCAACACCCCCAAGAAAAGAGCACCCCATCTCTCCTATGAGTCTCACAGGCTATTAACAAACTACCTGATGTCTCTGCCATGGTCGGTTGACAGAATCTCAAGTTCAGTGCCACCAATTAGAGATTTTAGTCAGCACTGACCTTTCCCCCACTTTCTGCCATCAGAAAATGGCCACTACAGCTGCCCAGTCCTCTGGCTCTTTCTCAGACTCAGCAACTTGAGCTGACTATCTCCTAGGCAGAACACCCCTCCACACAGAGCTCTCTTCCTCATCTGGACCCATAGGCACCTTGATGGTTTCCACACCTTAGTTCTTGTTCCATGGCCATCTATTGTCCACCCGGTGGCCAGAACAGTCTCAGAAAAGCAGATTGGGCCATGCCCCACCTCATCTCATGTCAGACCATTACCAGTCCTCTGGGCCTTCAGTCTGAGGTCAGACCAGCCCCTTCCAGCTTGGAGCCTCCTCACATGCTGTTCCTTCTGCTCAGAGCTCTCCTACCCTTTACTCTTCCTGCTTTGTAGCTCAGCAACATAGAAAGGCTCCTCCCCCAGGATCCTCCTCACCATTCCTGCTAAATTCCATTCTGCTCTGCTGTCCCCCAAGGCACTTATTGTCCATTGTTATTCTGTTTGTATTCACTGGTTGCCTTGGCCATTGATCTTCCCTTCCCAAAGACTGTAATCTCAGAATACTTGCCAATGACTCAGCAGCTACATCAACACTCCTGCTGCACACACACATGGCATGGGGTAGGCCGCCCTCCCGCAGCCTGTGCTCCTGGTGACAGGTGTCTCTCTGTCTAGCCTTACAGCTTCTCACTCCCTCCACCAGACCAGAACACTCCTCCCACATGGAACTGGAATGCTGTCTAAACTTGAGAAAAGCCAGTGTGTTCGTGTTTGCTTTGTTTATTATACAGTTAGGGCTGGTGCAGGACAACCGTGCCACTGAGAAATGAACAAGCTTAACATTTTGTACCAAGGGAAAATGAAACCTTTGTGGGGGAAAATGACGTATGGCTTTTTTTTTTTTTTTTTTTTTTCTGGTCTGGAGCTCAAACCCAGGGTTTTACTAAAGCTAAAAAAGTTGTTACCACTGAGCCAGTCCAAACCCCAGAGTGATGTGATCTCCAAGCCTCTCATTCTTGAGTTCTCCCTCTCCAATTCTTAAACAAGTGTATAGTCTGTCCTCCATCTATACTGTCCCCTGAGCAGCCAGCCCTGGGCTGGTGTCCTTGCCCTAAGGAGCGCCACTCTGGTGGTTCCAGGTACAGCAAGCCAGAAGCGCTGTTCTAACCAACTCGGCCTGGACTTGCTCCACCAGAACTGACAAAGGACTCAAGGCAGGATGAGGTTTCAAAGCCTTTAAGAACCTGATTGTCTTGGGGTCCAGTCTCCCTCCAGCTGGGTAGCTGAGGAACCTGGCTTGGGGGCTGCTGCACCTCCACCCCGTGGGTTGCTAGCTGTGCCCCAGCAATCAATGGAATTTTGTAGCATCTGCCTCAGGGAAACTGAGGACCCAGCCAACTCCAGTGACATGCCAAGTCTTACTCTTGGCTCCTGCTTCATCTCCAGAACAACCTGCTGATTGGAGCCATGCTGGCCACCTAATCATTGCTAAGCATGCCACATGTCTGAAAACTGCAAATTAATTAATTAATGTAGTTATTAGTAAGTATAAACTGTAATATTAGGCCGGCAGAGTAGCCGATGGAGTAGCCGGTGGCTTGGCAGAGGAGCAGGCGGCCTGGCCTGAGTGCCTTCACCGGTTGCCTAACTTATCCTGGAGAAAGAGCCCCGGGACCAAAGGTGGCCTACACCACCTATAACCTAAACTCTGTTAATTAATATAAGTTGTTATATTAGGCCGGTAGAATTACCGGCGGCTTGGCGGGAGATTCGCCTGGGCTCGAGGGGAGTCTAGGAATCCAACAGCCCGGGACTGCTTGGACTGAGGGCCTATAAGCCGCCGCAGTCTTTTCCCCAATAATTAAACACACCAAGACCTTTTAATATTTTAACGCTTAGCCCTTAGCTGGGCAGACTCTCAATTAGCTACTCTAAGTTAACCCTAAACCAACATGTGCCTGTGAGTACCTTCCAGACTTCTCCAGACATCTGCCTCCTTCTGTATCTCCTGGCGGAAAGGGCAGAGAGTCTCTGTGTGTGTGGAATTCCTACTGATCTGAGGAAGTCCCGCCTTCCTATACTCTTTCTGCCCAGCTAATTGGCCATAAGCGACTTTTATTAACCAATCAAGAGAATGCCTCAGAAGGGGCGGTAACCAGATCTCAGCATTGAATTCAATGTATCAGAAACAATATTAGACCTTCTCTCCACACATGTCCTTGTGGTTTTTTTTGGTTTTTCGAGACAGGGTTTCTCTGTTTAACAGCTCTGGCTGTCCTGGACTCGCTTTGTAGACCAGGCTGGCCTCGAACTTGCAAAGATCCGCCTGCCTCTGCCTCCCAAGTGCTGGGATTAAAGGCGTGCGCCACCACCGCCCGGCTGATCCTCTCTTCTTTTAATTTAAAATCTCACCTGCACTCAAGTTCACTCCTGTCTGAAAAATGTCACATCTGACATGGCTCATTCTGGGACCCAGGTGCCTTTGTAAAGCCTAGTAGTGACACCATTCCTCCCTGGAATGACCACTTATTCCAGCAAGGAGTGATTCATTGATGGTGCTCTTCGATTGGAAGGGACATATGCAAGATCCTGGGAGGACTGGGCACGTTTCCCCTGTCTGTCTTTCACACCGACTTCTACCAGGTACTCTTGTTGACACAAGAGACTGGAGAGAGGCCTGACAATGAGAGAAGGCTGCCTTCGAGGGCCTCACTGTCTGGGAGAGGATAGAGCAGGGAAGCCCAGGGAGAGTGAGGTGAGGCCAGAGGGGCTTGGTTGGCGCCCATCTCCGTCATTCTTCCACAATCTGGAATCTCTTAACTCTTGAGTCTCCTTTGTCCAGAGTCTGCTCCAACCTAGCCCTTAACCCAGGTGAATGCAGTCTGCCCTTAGCTACCTGTGGCTGTGGGAATCACAGGGACACAGGGGTGGGTGAAGCTGGGATCCGCACAGGGTTCCAGGAAAAAGCAGGACCTTTGGGATCACTCATTAGATGGGTGTGCCCTGCCTCTCAGTAGTTACTTATTTGGGGTTGGGGGTGTGAAGCATGTGCCAATGAGCACATGTGGAGGTCAGAGGACAACTTGGGGGAGTGAGTTCCCTCCTTCCAGGCTCCAGGTTCCAGGGATAGAACTCAGGTTGCCAGTTTGAGCCATGTCACTGTCCCTAGATGGCCGTGGGAGCCTGAGCAGCACCTGCAAGACAGTAAGATAGATCTCCCTGCTCACAGGGCTCCTGGGAGGAGGCATATGGCTCGGCTCAGTCTGGTGCACGATGATGGGCGATGAAGACTTTTTCTAACTCACTAAAGCATCTCCAAGGCATTTAGTGAAACTTGTACCTCTGTGCTTTCAGGGGTCACAGCACCAATAACACATGTCACCTCCCCTGGGAAGTCCTCCGTGGCAGAGACATGATACAGCTATTCATATAGCTCTGAACCTCCCAAGTGGCACACCCATGCCTCTCTGATCTCACCGTTATTCCGTCATGGTGCCCTGGGCCACTCCTCCTCATGGTTCTTGAATTCTCAGAACCACTGCTTTTTGTTTCCCTCTGCTCTCACAATCCTACAGTCTAGCAACCTTCAACAATTCACAATTCCTGCGGTTGTCCCTGTTGTAAGACCAACTTTCCAGGCAGCTGAGAGAGCATGTTAGGGTCTTCTTTGCCTGTTATATCCAAAGTCCAAGCCTGGTTAGGTCCGTCTTCTCAGTATCTCGGGGTCCCACAGGTTCCTAGGGTAGAGTCAACTGGGCCTCTCCTCATCTAGGGGCTCCCTGTGGAAGAATCTACTTCCAAGCTCCCTCAAGCCAAGCAGAGAAGTTAGTTCCTTGCAGCTATTTTTCTGAGGGTCCAGCTTCTGTTGTTACTGTTTGCCTGTTTGTTTTGTGTGTGCCTTTGCTGTTATTGCTTTGAGGCAGGGTCTCTTGTAGTTCAGGCTGGCCTCAGAATTAATATGTAACCAAGAACAACTTTGAACGTCTGGTTCTTTTGTCTCCACCTCTTATGTACTGGGATTCTAGGCCTTCACCACCATACCAAATGCTATAGTTGAAACCCAGGCTACACTAGGTAAGCACTCTCCTTGAGCTACAACCCCAGCCCCAAGGGCTCAGTTTCTTGATGGCTGCCCTCTGTCCTCAGCCATCTGCAGCTCCCTGCTTCCAGTCCCCCTTCACAGATGGTTCATAACACAGCTGCAGCTTTCTCGAGGCTGGCTGGAAGCCCTCCCTCTCATCTTCTAAGATAAAATCACATGCAACATATATCCTCATACATGTTATATATTATATGGTCATAAGTTTTAACATCACCTTTGTTCGTGCCTGTTAAAAGCAGGTCACACTCAGGCGGGAGTACTTGCACAGGGCAGGGGTCCTAGGAGGTCATCTTAGGGAGTGTCTACATCTTTCTCCCTCTCCTCTAGCTTCCTTCTTTATCTTGCAGAACAGATCAAGTCCTAGCCTTTGCGTTTCAAAGCCACCTCCATTCAAGCTGTCCTGGTAGTGAGGCTGGATTTGGTGAGGTAGGCTCTGGGACATAGCAGGCACCTATGCCTGCTAAATGAGTGGCAGGCCATGGGAAAGTAGGTCAGGACAAGTTTCATAGCCAACATTTAGGCTGAGTCCTGAGGAAGGTTAAGAGTTATCTTTTGGGCTGGCATGGTAGCTCACACCTTTAATCCCAGCACTGGGGAAGCAGAAGTAGGCGAATCTCTCGAATCTCTGTAAGTTCAAGGCCAGCCTTGTCTACAATGTGAGTTGTAGACAGCCAGGGCTGTTACACAGAGAAACCCTGTCTCGAAGAGTTATCTTTTATTTATATTGTTTTGATTGTTTTGGAGGCAGGTCACATGCATCCCAGGCTAGCCTCAAACTTCTGATCCTCTAGCCTCAAACTTCTGATCCTCTTGACTCCACCTCCCAAATACTGGGGTTCCAGGCACATGCCCTGGTGCCTTGCTTTATCATTGCCATTAAAATGTTTGTCTTTACTCCTCATAGTGACTTCACCAACTCTACAGTGTTGTCCTCAGTCAGTTGATTCAGAAGTCCTGCGTTGTCCAGGACCCAGAGCTGGTCAGGTCAGTCCACTGACACTGGCAAGAGGTGCCCAAACACCTATGTGCCAATGTTTTCCTCTGTAGGAATGAACACACTTGGCCGGGAGGACAGAGCCACGACCACTGAGAAACATGACCTCAGTGTTTTCCCCACAGGCTCACCATGTGTTGAGATCACCCAGTGGTTAATCTCTTTGCTGGCAGGACAATTTCATAATCTAATTGTACAACCAGAGTGACTTCGGGCTTTCTGTGTTCTGTGCCCGAGGCCCCACCTGGTTCCAGCTGCAGACCTATCTTGTGTGTATTTATCTGGAGGGAATTTAATTCCATGCTCTCCAAAGGCAGATTTCCCTTCAAAGGGCTATGCTCTCCCTCTCCCACCGTTTGAAGTGGACCCCAAGGGAACTTCCATTCTGCTCTCTCCAAGGTCCAGCAGTTCTGTGGTCCTACAGCCTGAGGCCCTGAGAGACTGTTTAGGTCTTTTGTTTTTGTTTTGTTTTTTTTTTGAGACAGGGTCTCTCTCTCTCTCTCTCTCTCTCTCTCTCTCTATATATATATATATATATATATATATATATATATATATATCTGTATCCTTGGCTGTCCTAGACTCACTTTGTAGATCAGGTTGGCCTTGAACTCAGAGATCTACATGCCTCTGCCTCCTGAGTGCTGGGATTAAAGGCGTGCGCCACCACGCCTGTCCATTACAGACAGCTGTGAACTGCTATGTGGGTACTGGGATTTGAACCTGGGTCCTTTGGAAGAACAGCCAGTGCCCTTAACCACTGAGCCATCTCTCCAGCTCCGAGAGGCTGTTCTTAGACAGCGATTTCCATGTTCATGCTGACTGCCTTGTCTGGTGTTCACCCAAAGAAAGAGCGAGACTGGAGCCGTGTGGGGTGAACTTCAGCAGCGCTAGACCTCCTGGGCTTCCTTAGCAACTTAGGCAAGCTCAGCTGGGCTTGCATATGTCTTATTTACTGATTGGAAACCTCAGTTCAAGTGAAGCCCATGATCTTGCTTTTGGGACCTCCACCCCAGAGGCCAAGGCCAGTTTATTTCACTCAGCAGAAGCTTCCTAGTAGCTCAGAGGGGTTGTGTGGCTGGCTAGTCATTAGTCCTAGGGGTCTGGGACCTTCTGTGTTGTTTCTCCATGAATTGCAGTACTCATGAAGATGAATGCCCCTGTTCTTGCCACAGAGATACTGTGGCCTCTTCCTAAATCACACCCAAGCAATCATTCTTCACTGTTGTTCAGACTCCTCAACATGCCCAGAGATTCACACCCTGGGGCTTGAGCCTCAGTTTCCCCTTTCCTTCCCAGGTTCTCCCTGAGGGCCTTTCCTGCCAGCTGGCTTTGCGGGCTCTCTGGTGTACACCGCCACTAACTTCAATGACAAGAGGTCTTTTCTTGAAGAAGACCCTGGAGCCTCTATTGCAAATTGATTCACCTTTGCAGAACTCTACAGATCTTTCATCAAACCACAAAGAGCCCTTCCCCTAGGCAGCAAGCCCCTCACCTCACACCTGCCACTGAGAGATTTTTCCCAAAGTGGAAGTGGCAGTAAAAGGACCCCTTTGTCTCTATCACTGAATGTTGGCACCTCATACAAAAATCCGTGTCACATGACAATGATGGTCTGGTGAGCAGAATCTGCTACAGCAGTATCCTTAACTGTGGCGACCCCTGACACATTGGTCACCACACAAGGGGGTTCTCAGGGAAAGGTGAGTGTGCTGTCTGCCCACTCCATCAGCCTCCCCTGGATCGGGGGAGACAATCAGATGAGACCGGGCGATGTCTAAGCATTTCCTGTTTTAATGTTTCATTCTCTGGCTTATATACAGAACCAAATGGGTGTTTCCACATGAGGCTACGTGGGCCAGTCACATTAAAGGTCATCCTATTACATCACACAGCACAAGCCTGGTAACATGGTGATCATACACTGATCAGGAGCACAGAAGTCTTGCTCACCCAATCAGCTATACCCACGATCAGGCTTCAACTCTGCCCTGGCATCTTCCAGCTGGCCCCATCTTAGATATCTCCCACAAGTTACTTTCATTTTCCTGGAAACAAGGCATTTCTGATAAGCCTCCATTTCCTGGGTCCCCACAGTTAACTTATGCTGGGGCCTTCACCCAGCCATGGTGCTTAGGTGGCTCCAAGTCGTTTGCCATCCTCAGCTCTCCTTTACAATCCTACCCATCCCCAATTCCTTTCACTTATGCCCTGGGCCTGGATAGTATCCTTCCCCACTTTATCCAATAAGAATGCTCCCTGTGCATATCCCTTTCCTTTTAATTTCACAGGCCAGCAGACAACAAAAAACTACCCACCGTTTTCTGTTCCTTTAAGTTCTTGAAGGATACCTTCCTGGATCTTCCAGGAAAACAAATCTGCCTCCTGCTTGCTTTGGTTTTCATTCAACAAAATGTCATAAGAGTTTCCATCCTGCACCAGTGCCTTGGGGCTCTTTCTATACTCTTTCACTGGGGGCTACAGCTGGGACCTTTCCCATCACCAGTTCCTGCAATGCTCCTAGACACACCACTGGGGCATTTTTTGCACCTAGGGCTCTACAGTGACCACAAGTTATGTTATTTACACCATTCTTAGTCTTTACCATAAAATAGAGACAGAATATGTGCAGATTTACAAGGCAGGGCCTAGCAGATGGTGTGTGTGTGTGTGTGTGTGTGTGTGTGTGTGTGTGTGTGTGTGTGTTGTGCACATGAGTATGTGAGTGTGTATTTGTCTGTGAATGAGTGTGTGTGTGTGTGAGTGTGCACATGTGAATGTGTGTATGTGAGTGTGTGTGTGGCCCCTGTGGCTCCACCAGGGTACTCTTGGGACATCAACTATGCCTTGCTTTCACACATCCACAGACAAGAACAACACAAGAACTGGGGGTGGTTAGCCCAACATCTGGATCCAGCCAGAGCCTCCAATTCTCCCTTGTTTTTGTTTTTTTTTTTTTTTTTCCAAATCCTCCTCTCCCCTCCTTCTCCAGTTTCTCGAACCAGGCATCATTCAAGGAAACTGAAGCCATGTGTTTGTGATTCACTGAGGCTGAATATGGCAGAGTGTTTTGTTAGCTCTGCCTCATAGATAAGTTGTGTGTGTGTGTGTGTGTGCTTTGTATGGGTCTGTAGTGAGTGTGCAATAGTGAGTGTGGACACATATGGATTGTTTTCCTTCCTGTTTCTTGCAAGAATTTTTAACGGATATTTCTCAGAACCAGGAAATTATGTTTGGTCAAAAAAGTCTCCCCACCCATTCTCCCCCTTGCTGAACACTTTAGTTTGGCAGACTACTCCACACACCCACGTTCTGACTCCTTGGAGATGGGCCTGGGCCAGGCAGTCTTGAGGTCTGGTTTGGGAGCCAGTATTCAGAGCAGCTTCTCCCCGCTCTGTGGGACAGGCTGCAGGCTGGAGGTGAACACAGCCTAAGTGTCAAACCTGGTATTGCCTGAACTTCTGGACTCAACCCTGAAGCCAGGGTAGCTGAGCTCAGTCCTGCCATGCCTTCAGTGGGAACTGGGAGCCTTTCTTGGCCCTCTTACCTTGTCAGCTGAGCTCCTTACTGATCAAAAGAGGAAACACAGCCCAGCTAGGGCCTATGGTAGGGCAGACTTTCATTGTTGGGATTCAAAAAGTCTCCATCTATCCTAGATGTACATGGTCTTGCTGCTTCCACTTCCTGCTCACCTTCCCAGGATCCACTAGGCAGTCAACTCTGGGAAGGTGGGTCCAGCTCTCTCATGGGCTACCAATGAGAGGTCTCTCTCAGTCACAGTGGCAACCCAGAGATCTGTGTTGTTCCACTGCAGGTCTTGTACCTACTAATCAAGGTTCCTGATGACCACAAGCCCCTCATTCATTTGTGGGACCCCAGGTACTCAGAGCAAGTACCCAAATTGGTTGGTGTGGTAACATGTGTATGGAGCTGGGGAGGTAGGTGACTTGAAAGAGTTCCTGTCATCCTCTTGTGGAGACTTACTGCCCAGGCAGCTCTATCCTAAGCTTCGGGACAGATACCATCATTCCCCCTGGAGAAGGAAGCGGAAGGAGACACACTTCTTCATGCATGGGACAGGCTGCAGGCTGGAGGTGAACACAGGCGCTTCCCTTCCGTCAGGAATAACCTTTCTAAGCACAACCTGCCTGGTCCTGGCCAATCTGGCAGCTGTGTTTAGGAAGTCACTATTCATGGTGGAGACTGTACCCTCCTATGCCTGGCCTCTGTGTCATGTGAGAGGGGACAGCTCCTCAGGAGCCCACCTGGGAATTAGATAGAACTGGTCTGCATGGCTGCAAAGGGCAGCCCTTTCCATGGGAGATCCTCTCCCCTGGAAGTAGATTTTATTCTGGCTCCAGGAAAAGTACTTCCTAAGGAACAAAACCAGCCTGTGGTGGCTGCTGACCCAGAATGCTGTGTGTAGAGGCTCTAGGGAAGTCTCTGCACTTTGGACAGAGTGCTGGGACCAGATGGTCCATATTTTACTGAACTGGCATTAAGACATCTTGCCTCAAGCCTCAGGCAGAATTGCCTGGGGGTAAGGGTGTAGCAGAGCCATCTGGGACGTGGAACTAGGCGCTAACGTGGTGCTTGCTGTGAGAGACTGTGCCTGTCATCTGCTGATGGGGAGGGGTTAGAAAGACTAACAGAAGACCCTCTCACTCATGGCCCACACCCCTTCACACACACACCTTCTCATTCATAGGGCACACTTCTATAGCCTGAGAACTCAGCTAAGGTCAGAGCCAGGGACTCAGCCCAGGGACTCAGGTTCATTTCTGTTCCTCAGGTCTGCTGGTAGCAGGGGTCATGCTGGACACCTGAGTGCTCACTATGGACTTCAGTACATTGCTTGCAGTGTCTCGGAGAGGTTCATTGCAGGGCAGGATGGCTCTACAGGCCATTAGAAGCTACTCCAGGCATTGAGTGAGGTCCCCATAGCTTCCTATCAGCTCCCGTACCCCAGTCTGCTGTCCTCCAGGCTCCAGGCTCCCAGAACTCCAGATGCTTTCCCTAAAGCATTTGTCTTCTTTATTGCCTGTCAACCCCAGCTGTTGTCTGAGGGGCACCATACCTTCCATGTCCCTTTCCCAGTGGGACTCAACCTCCTGTCTGTGTCAACCTTAAGCCCTCAAGCTAGTGGCCCCAAGTCCCAAGTGACTTATCACCCTACCAGCAAGCTAACTGCCAAAGTCCCCTTTCCATGTGCTACTGCAGCAGCTCGGCTTTCCTGTCACCCTTTTCAGCATCCCCACTGCCCAGCTCTCCAAGCCAAGTGCAGCCTGGCACGTGTCTGTGTTCAGTTTCATAGTGTCAGACTTGGCCCATGGTTCCATCTTGCTGGGGTCCTTCATCCAACATGTCAGCTGTTCCCTCCAGCTTATGGTCCTCTAAAAATCAGATCCACATGCTGTCGGTGGCTTTGGCCAAGCCATTGATAAAATGACTAGGAAGGAGAGGGCTGAAAGCTGAGCCCCGAAGACCCAATCTACCGTCTGCAACTATTGTTCAACTCCATCTGGTTACTGACACCCCATATCTTCCCCAAGTCCTAGTGCCAAGTGCCTCAATGCCCAAAACACACACTTCCAGGGAACTCCCCTCAGCCTGGCCAGGGGACCAAAGTTAGCTCGGGGGACCAGTTCTCAGGGAACCTATGCCAAAAGTCACCAGAACCCCAAACGGTCCTTACAGTCTGGTCCAGAGCCCCTCTCTGGTTTAACTTCACATTAGCAAACTGACACTCAGGTCAAGCCAGGCCCTGGCTTCTGGAGACCTAGAAGCAAGGAGGGAATCCAGAAAGCCTAGTGCTTGCTACATAGTGTAGGCTGGCCTCAAACTCTGTCCTGCCTCGGCACCAAGTGAAGGATTAGAGATCTCATCTCACACTCCTCCACTGCCACCCTGTGCTAGACTCCAGGAGAGCGATGTCCATGAGGGCCTTGGCACACTGGAGATGAGCCTGGGAGTGGACGGAGAGGTTCACCAGAAGGAAGAACCTACAGAGGACATTCCTGGAGCTCAAGGTGAGCAGGGTGGCTGGAGCAGTTGAGGAGAATGAGGAAGGCCAGCCCAGAGTGGTTTTACACTGTTCTCCAGGTCATCTGAGACCAAAGGCTAAGGCAGGACGGACACACACACACACACACACACACACACACACACACACACACACACCACCTAAGGTCAGGCTCCCTGCAGTGAAGTGAATGGGTGAGGTGAGTGGGCAGGGCCTCTAGGGAATCTTCTCCAGTCCTGCCCACCATCGTGTTACTTGCTCAGTTATCTAGTCCACATTGGGGTTCACAGTACCAACCTGGGAGCTGATGCAGAAAGCAGGTGAGACTCATAGGCAGCCTTCCCCTTCATCAGGAGCTTGGCAGCCAAGGCCTCCCTTCCTCCACCCCTGCAGATGGAAACAGGCAGGAAGCCAGGCCAGCTTCCTACCATCTCGGTAAGCTAATGTCTCTAATCACCTCAATCTCTTGATCCCCAATCCCTGGGCACCCAATAGTGAACCAGATGGCTTGGGAGGGCTGTAGGCCTCTGGGCTCCCATCCTCCCTGGGGTTTTTTACTGACCTTAGGCATTCTTAGGAGCATCCAGCTAAGCCTGGAGTGGGAGAGGAAACACAGCTACTGTCCCTACCCTAAGTCAGGAGGAATAGTTAAGGTCCTCTCTATGGGACCTACTATTCTGTCTGTCAGCCTTGGCCTTGCATCCCATAGCTGGTCAAGTAGGCTCTACATGGTTACTTCCTCAGATGGCAGGCTCACCATCCCAAATCAGCAGGCTATAGCTAATGGATAAGTCAGAACCCTGAGAGCTGAGCTAAGAAGGTATTACATGGGTTGGGTCACACAACAGTCATTTTCATCCCAAGCTTGCCTTTGGACTGGGACCAAGAAACATTGGGGAGGAGGTCAGGAACCCTGCCCTGTTCCAGACTTTTTTTTTTTTTGGTTTTTCGAGACAGGGTTTCTCTGAATATCTCTGGCTGTCCTGGACTCGCTTTGTAGACCAGGCTGGCCTCGAACTCACAAAGATCCGCCTGCCTCTGCCTCCCAAGTGCTGGGATTAAAGGCGTGCGCCACCACCACCCGGCATCCAGTCTTGACTCTAAAACTTACTTCCTGAGGAACCTGGCCAGGCATCCCTTCACCCTGAGCCCCATTGTCCTTCATGCAACTCAGAGCCAGCCTGCTCAGTATTGATTGGTCAATTAATTTTAATTAAAATTTGAAGCCTGAACACCGTAAAGGACTCGACATTGACCATGCCTGACAATAGGTTGGGTATTATTAAATAGATTTCATATTTTCTTTTACTCTTTTTTTTCTTTTGAGACAGGGTCTCACTTTGTGGTCTGGGATGGTTTGGCCTTTCTGAACTTTTAAAAATTAACTAAGGGGCAAGGGTCACAGGCTTATAATATCAGCAATTGGGAAGTTGAGGGAAGAGATTAAAAAGAGTTTGAGGCCGGCCTCAAAAAAAAAATTAGCAAATCGAAATGTTGACAAGTGGGTTCAACATCGGGGTTCCTCAGGGTGCCACTGGCTTACAAGGCTGATGAACAGTGGAATGAGACAGATACTCAAGTCTTTGGGGGAACTGAAAAGCTCCTGGCAAACTGCAGCTTCTATGACTGCCAGGCGGAATGTCTGGGCTGTGTCTTCCACCACATGAGCCATTCTCATTCTGGGCGTAAGAGAGAAAATGGAGAAATAGAAAAAGCAAAGTACCAATGACCCTTGTCCCTCCCTCTGCTCAGGTTAGCCACATGTGTGCAAGCATCCATGCAGCCTGACACTCTCCCAAGTATCAATGAACCCTAACTTGTCAGTTTAGCAGCATGTGGTTCTCAGCCTGTGGGTCTTGTCCCCAGTGGGGATCAACTGGCCCTTCCACAGGGACCACATATCAGATATCCTGCATATCACATATTCACAGAATGATTCAGAGCTGTAGCAAAATCACAGTTATGAAGTAGCAACAAAATAATTTTATGGTTGGGGGTCACCGCAACATGAGGAACTGGATTAAAGGGTCACAGCATTAGGAAGGTTGGGAACCACTGCTCTGTAGTCTCAGCTCTTAAAGAGCTCACCAGCAGGAGGAACCTCCAAAGACCAAAGTGAAAATTTCCGTCCCGTTCCTTGTGTCCACCGGTTTTAGGAGTGGTTCTTGTCTCACAGGATCTCTATTCTCCTGGTGCTTTCTTCCCAGTCTTGTTGGCCACTATTGTGGCCTGTGGTCATCTTGGTCACTGCCAGCACCAGCCCAAGGTGCTGCCTGTTCTCTTGGCTATTGTCAACAGCTCCCATCACTTGCCTGACTCCAGCTTGGCAGTCCCATTGATGGGATGGTGAGTGAGCTAGGGTGAGGTAGGTTCTGAGCAGGGCTGTGTGGCCCGGCCTCATGTAGAAGAACTCTCATCACATCCTTTCAGGCAATGGTGCCCCCTGGGGTCAGGCCACAATGCCCGTACACTGTAACTGCGTTTGCATTTCCTCTCAGCCTCCCACATCTAGGTGTTGGCACCACCTCACTGGTCCCTTCCTCAGGAACCTTTGTCCTCTGTCTGGTTCTCATCATGCTCCTGCCCACAGTCCCTCAAGCTGTAAATCTGGACTGCAAGTCAGTCAGAGAGGGTCTATTTCCCAAGAGGCTCTGGGGCTCCCTGCTGCTAAATCACTTTTCCACTTCACACTACATTAGGACTGTGTACCGTGACAGGTCTGTAATTTGTGGTGGCTGCCTAGCCCAGTGGTCCACAGACATCTTTTTATCTGAGGTCCAAAATTTAGCTTCTGCCCATGTCAGTGGCTTCAGGGGATGCATAGTTCACCCTAGAAGCCCCCTAAACTTGGGAATCTTCCATTCTGTCCTTTCTCACCCTAGCCAGACATTGTTAGGCACAGTATCTGGGAAGCAATGCCCTGCTCCCTCTCCTTGGCACCCATGGATACCTACCAGTCTCCCTTGACTTGCCATTCAAAACCACCTATAATCTGTTTTTTCTATCCTGTCATACCTTACATAGCCCCTGAGCTCTGAGCTCACTGAGCAGCAGAGTGGCCCCCACTTTAAAGTCTCCTGTTGCTTTCTGCCACCCACTCCTATTGGCCCCATCTCTGAATCTTCCCCATTTTAGAGCCACCCACTTCTGCCATCCACTTCTATTGGCCCCATCTCCAAATCGTCCCCATTCTAATACTGCCTCTTCCAGGAAGCCCTCCCTTCTAGCTTAGCTAGAGCTCTCTCCCCTAATAGAAATGTCCCTTCCTTGTTATCCTCCTTACTGTACTGATTGCTCCAACTTCTGCAGTGTCCCTTGTGTCCTAGTGTTCTTGTTTGTCACCTTCCCAGCTTCCTGCCAGAGTAACTACTCCCTGAGGTCAGGGACAGGATACATACACAAAATCAGACAAACCTAGAACTGGCCTGAGTTCTGGTTTAGCAGGGCACTAATGTGGGTATATATGGGCATATCCTGTCTCAGGAACTGGCTTCCCTATGGCCTCCAGCAGGTGGACTTGACCACAGAGTTCTGCTGAAGGGGGGCAGTGATAACCTTTCTTGGGTAATGATCACAGCAGCCTCGTTTCCTCTGACTGGCAATCCCATTACTGGTCTTTCGGATTTACATCTGAAACCAAAGCTAAGCCCATCACTAGCATATGGCACCCTGGCAGAGGAGGAGAATGGAGATTGTACAACCTTCCTTCCTTCCTTCCTTCCTTCCTTCCTTCCTTCCTTCCTTCCT
>CAJQZJ010005020.1:6668806-6685012 GCA_907164525.1 Lophiomys imhausi
CCTTCCTTCCTTCCTTCCTTCCTTCCTTCCTTCCTTCCTTCCTTCCTTCCTTCCTTTCCTTCCTTCCTTCCTTCTTCCTTCCTTCCTTCCTTCTTCCTTCCTTCCTTCTTTTCTTCCTCTCTCCTTCCTACTACCTGCCATGAGTCATGCTCTGGGTCTGCCTTGGACTGGCTCATGTACCTTGTTCAGACTCCAGCCTACCCTCAGAGCAACCTATAACAATCTAAGAAGTGTGGTAGGGACAGAAGAAAGCGCAGGCTAAGACAGGCCTCCAACAGGAGAGGCCTTCACCCTTGACCTACTAGGAGGGCCAGTCCATGCCCAGGGCTAAGCAGAGCTGCCCAGGTCTGAGGGATGAGGCCTGCTCTGTGGGGTGGGCACTGGTGCTGCGGGGTATCGGGCTGACATTTAGGAGAGCATGAGGAATGGGGAGGATGATCTGCTTGTTTACATGATTAAAACCAGACAAATTCTTCCTTTATCTGAAAAAATGAAAGGGCTTTGGAGGAAAATCCTTTTGGCCACAAAACAAAGCGTAGGCATTTCCTTAATTAATCTCTCGACTCCGTTCCCCAACAGCAGAGACACTCTCAGTACTGGCCAGGCAAGGGGGTGGTCTGGCTCAGGTGCGCTCTGGAAGAGAGGCTCTCATGTGTAGAGGGTCTTAGACCCCTAGATGGAAGAAAGTCTTGCTTACCAGAGGTCACGTGGCTAGCTGTCAGGCAAGGTCACTGTCTTTCCCTCATTCATTAGTTCTTTCAGTAAGCCTGTGGGAGCTACCCACTCCCTGTCCACTGGTGCTGGGCAGTGGGGACCACAGAGAAGTCAGGCATGTCCCTTTCATGTGCTCTCAATCTCATGACTGCATTAGGCAGGTAAACATAGTGTGGCAACCAGGGTCCATGAGAGAAGAGGTTGAGGGCCGAGGGAGCCCCAGAACAGAGTCCTGAGAGTGGCAGTGTGAAAGGACGTCACTGTCAAAGTGACACAGCCTGGTCCTGTCTCATGAGGAGTCAGGCAAGCGTGAGGGCGTCTGAGAGGAACCATTCTTAGGGGACAGAATAAGTGCTGATCCAGAGGTGTGATATGCTGGGCTGGAGGCCCAGGTTTCAGAGAGAGAGAGAGAGAGAGAGAGAGAGAGAGAGAGAGAGAGAGAGAGAGAGAGAGAAATAGAGAGAGAGAGTAGAGGAAGGGAGGTTAGGAGCCTCAGAACTGGATGACCCAGAGGGAGAGCATGTGAGGGGGTACGGGCCACAGCACATGAGTCCCTGGCTGAAGTCTTGTGCCTCTCACAAACCTGACCCACCTTGCTTTCCAGCTTGATGTCCGGCCTTGCCTCCCTGGATGCCAAGACCTCCAGTCGCCTGGGCACCCTCACTGTGGCCTACTACCTGTGGACCACCTTTCTGGCCGTCGTTGTGGGCATCATCATGGTCTCCATCATCCATCCTGGTGGTGTGGCACAGAAGGAAATGACGGAACAGAGCGGGAAGCCAGTCATGAGCTCAGCTGATGCCCTCTTGGACCTTGTCCGGTAACTCCCTGTCCATATGCTCTTGGAATTCCCAAGCGTGGTGCAGGTCCCTGTGTGGCCTCCAGAGGGTACACAGGGTGTCTGCTACACTGCTGTCAGTGGTGAGCACGTCTCAGTCCCCAGTCGCCGGGCTACCTGCTGGGTTCTGCTCTGCCATCTCCATGGAGTTTGGGGCAGGTGAGGGAAGAGCAGGCTGAGGAAGACTGTGAGCTGACTGTTCCCACAGCTGCTGTAGTCATCCAGCCTACAAGGCAGAAGGCTAGTAGTGACGGGTCCCTCTGTTTTTCTATTGGTCTCTTTAGATGAGAAACCAAGACTCTAAGAGGTGGTGTGCCTTTCTCAGGTTATCCAGCAGGGAGGCAAGGTGCCAGGATTCCATCCCAGCTGCCTGGCACCCAGGACAGCATCTTAGCCACCCCAGCTCCATGGGCCTGAGCCCTGTTCCATACAGAAGTGCTACAGATTTTGGCATAGAGCAGAAGCTCCCCACAGGCCTGTCAGTCACCCTCCTGACCCTTGCCAGTGCCAGCTCTGGGCTCAGGCTTGGATCAGGAGGTTCTAACTACCCTGTTCTAGAAGAATCACTCTCTCAGGAGTAAAGGACCATGGCATGCAGGCTTACTTCTAAAGGCCACAGGAAACAGGTTTGATTTCTTCCTGCAGTGGTAGCAATCCAGCCCAGGGTCTTGTGCATGCTGGGCAGAGCTCTGCCGTTGAGCACAGCCCCAGCCCAGAACATAATTTTCAAACACAGGAGCAGCATGGTTCAACACAGAAAGCTCCCCTGGCCGCTGGAGAGGCCATGGACCATAGTACAGCAGGGCAGGAGAGGAAGGCAGAACTGGGATGGTGCAGGGTGGTGGTCATGGGATGGGGGTGGGAAGCCTGGGGGGGACTGGCAGGAACTAGTGTCAGGAGTTAGGAGAATGAGAGTAAGGGTGGGCGGGGTGGGTTCTGCTGACGATGACAACATCAAAGTTTCTGGCCCAAGCATCTAGGTGGATAACGTGTGATGAGCAAGCCAGAGGAAGGTTCTGGAGCAGGCACAAACATGCCACAGGAGAATCTGAATTTCTTGGATGGATCCAAGCTAGATGGATGTTTTGAAATTGAGGATAAAGCAGGTGGCCCCGAGGATGAAGGGCTTAGCCAGGGCATGAGTGTCGGTGCTGGACAGCCCCTGCACACACACACCACTGGAAATGGTCTATGTCTTAGGGTTTTGTTGCTGTGAAGAGACACCATGACCATAGCAACTCTCATAAAGAAAAACACTGCACTGGGGCTGGCTTATAGCCAAGTTCAGGAAGTTTAATCTGTTATCATCATGGTGGGCAGCATGGTGGCAGGGAAGCAGACACAGTGCTGCAGAGGGAGCTGAGAGTTCTACATCTTAATCCACAGGCAGCAGGAAGACAGAGTGGGCCACTGGGCTGGCTTGAGCTTCTGAGACCTCAGAGCCCAGTCCCAGAGACACACTTCCTCCAATTAGGCCACACCTACTCCAACAGGACCACATATCCTAATCCTTTCAAATAACGCCACTCCCTATGAGCCTATGGGGGCCATTTTCATTCAGATAACCTCAGCCTGGTGGGCTCAGTTGGCTGACTTGCTCCCTGATTCCTCCTGGACTCCTCATCTTCTAATCAATTTAAGACGTAAGTGCTGGTCTGTCCAATCCCAAAACCTCTGATTCATTGATCTGATACCAATCCAGCCCTTGCCTTGTGGATCTGATTCTGGTTTGGGAAACTGCAGTGGAACTTTCTTAGTTGTTTGCCCTGCCTACTACACTCTGATGGGAGAGTGTCCAAGCACCACCACCACCACCACCACCCACCCCGCTTCCTGGGCATATATGAACTTCTGTAGGCATTCCCCGATTGTATTTCTTCCAGTATGTTTATGAGTTCCAGCCCTCCTAGCACTGGGCTGTCCTAAGACACTCCCTGTTTCATCTGGCTACTTATAATACTCTCTTCACGCAAGATCTCTGCTCAGACCCTAAGTTCAGGTCACTTCTGAGCTACCTTCTTGGTCCGGGTCCAGTCTTTAAGAGCCACAGCTGACCCATGGAAAGCATATTTATCCTTGCTAGAAGTGCAAGCCTTTCCCAGGCTCTTTGGATACGAGTCAGGCATAAGCCTCTACATTCCTCAAATCCCAGGACACATGCCATGGCCTCTGAGTGGTTCTCCTGGCTCAAAGTTGGAAAGGAACATTCCTTCCTCCCCCTGGGAACTGATGCCCAGCAGTCAGCATCTCTTCTTTTCTGCTGGAACACTTATCCCGTGCACCAGTCAGTTACAGCTGTGTAACAACCCACCCCAAACCAGAATGACAAGCTGGGGTCTGCAATCAGCTGGAAGGATCTGCTGATTCAAACTAAGCCCACTCAGGGTCTGCAGGAGGCTGGTGGTCTGGGTAACAGTGGAGCCTGGGATGGGTTCACTGAGACAGTTCTGTAGGCTGCTTGTGGTCTCTGTGCTTCAGAGGGTAGCCCTGTTTTCTCATAATGGAAGCACTCCTCATTATGGGAAGAAGCTGGTCTGGGCATTTTCTTATCATGAAGTTTGAAGAAATGGGATGAAGCATGAGGCTTTTGCAAGTTGGATGATATAACATCCCACAACACAGCTTTGAGTGTCCCTAGACAGGTGTTCTCCAATTTTGGTTCAACCTGGAAACCTCTAGTGTGAACTCCTGGCCCTAACACACGCTGTCTCCAACATCTCCAACCTAACATGTCTGAGGAAAAGGCCTCAGCCCCACTCACCTTCCTCCATACCATCCATTCTCCTACATCCCACTGTTCTGAAGGCTGTCAGCTCTCCTTCAAAACCAGACCCCAGACGATGGCCATTCTCACCACCACCTCACATTTGAGGGTCCAGTGGGCTCTCCTGCCTTTTCTCTGCTCCAGTTTGAGGCATTTTCAGCACAGCGGCTCACCAACCTGTCCCTTTGGTATCTGCGGCTCACCTACAAGCCTCATCCTCCTTGGTCTCCATGGCTTGCTCCCAAGGTATCCCCTCTGTCTCTGTGGCTTAAGGCTGTCACAGGGCTTAAGCCACTCAGGGCCCCTGAGCTCCACTCTTCCCCTGACCCTAGCCATGCCAGCCATTCTTGCCATCCTGAGTGTTCCTGTCTTCATGCCATTCCTGCCTTTCCTGGAGAGTGAGAGGGCCTCTGTTCTTCGCTTCACTGAGGTGTCTGTTCAGGGCCAGCTTCCTGCTGTGTTGTCCTTTTTATCTTTGCTTGATTGAGTTTTTCTGCCAGCCCCTCTCACTACCTGATATTATCACCCCCAGATCTCTTTATTTCTTCCTGGCACCCTCCCCACCTCTGGTGGTAGCAGATCTTCACAAGCCTGTCCTGGAGTCATGTAGCTCAGAGCAGATGCATCAAACACAAGGTTGTACCGACAGTACTGTGTTGGGGTCTAAGTCTCTGGAGGAGCTGCTGCCATTCAGGAAAGCTTGGTGTAGGGGTCCAGAGGTCTTTGTCCTTGGCAACTCTGCAGGCCGCATGATTGGACTGACCGGGGCAGGAGGAGAAGCAGGGGAGCAGTGTACTGGAGGCCAAGGCCAGATGAATTTTGAGAGACCTCCTTCTAAGAGCTGTTGTTTCTAGGATTAGGCTCCTGTGATCCATCATTTCTCAGACCCTGTGATTCAAAACAGCTGATGTGTGGCTGATGTGCAGGGAGCTCAGCCCTCCCCACTTGCCTACCCCTGCTTAGAGCTGCCAGGCTCTGGGTCTCAGAGTCAAATGTTCCAGCGTTGGTCTGCTCTTGGTGGCTTCTCACATGGTGAAGTCAGTCCTTCTGCTTTGATGCTCTGCAAAGCTGGGTGGTTGGGCATCACTGAGGGCCTTGTGGGAGGGTACGGCTTCAGGGAAGGCTACATGCTTCCTGGATGATGAATCACCATCTGAAAGACCTCTCTTTCCCTGCCAATCAGAAGCCACTAAGACTTTGGGTGGGTGGATCTCCTTTCCAGGAGTTATACACGTAAGACTCAGACAGCAAGGGCACAAGCAGAAATTCCTGGAGGTGGGTAGTGAGGCAACAAGGCAGAACTCAAACACTGTGAAAACCAAGTCTGGGTTGGCATTCAGTGGTAGGGCCTACCCCTAATATCATGAGGCTCCAGGTTTAAACCCTACCACCAGAAAACAGACAAACAAAATAGGGAAAGAAAGACATGAGAAATTGGGGAAGTCGGGAAGGGAAGGGAGGGTGGAGAGGATGTAACTGGAGGCACGGATGTACATTCCATTCAGCCCACCTTTAAGCACCATCTCTAGGGAAAAGCACTGTGCCCAGAACTGGGGGATCAAATATGAGTCACCACATCAGGACCAACCACCATGCTCAAAAGTCCAGAGGAGGTGCACGGAACACTGGCCTCTGGGAGGAAATGAGGGGCCCAGAGCATCCCAGGGCAAGTGTCTGCTAAGTGCTGGTGACTGAATGAGAACACCTAGGACCAGGATGGAGACCCTAGGGATCTGGGAACACAAGGGACAATGTGAACCATCAGAAGGCTGATCACACAGGGAAACAAGGGCTCGTCTCTAGGAAGGCAAAGATGTGTGCTCATGTCTCAAAGATGATTCCAGATCACTACAGACCGTGTCCCTGGCTGACCTGCCAAGTCACTAACTCATTTCCCAGGGCTCCAACTCAGAACCCTGATGTTGGCTCCCAGTGCGGCCTTAGGAAGTCCAAGCAGAACACTAATCAGAGCTGGCTGCTGATTTTTCCACCTTATTAAAACACCACGGAGATTAAGTAATAACTTGGCTCCATTTACAGTTCCCCGTTAGCATCCTGGTGGCTGGATGAGTCTCTCAGGAACTGTGCTTGAAAAGGAGCAATCCACACCTTTGGGCCTTGAGGGGGCCAGGGATTGGGAGTGCGTTTGGAATCATCTCAGTGAGAAAGTACAAACGGCAGATATGGAGGGTAGCCTCAGCAGGGGTCTAGGCTAGACCCCGGGAGTGGTAGGTATGACTGTTTATGTCCCTAGCCACATTCTGTCTATGTTTTTTTTGTAGCTGTGACCAGGGCACAGGCCTTGTGGGATAAAGAAAGAGTCTTCCAGCCGGGCGGTGGTGGCGCACGCCTTTAATCCCAGCACTTGAGAGGCAGAGGCAGGCGGATCTTTGCGAGTTCGAGGCCAGCCTGGTCTACAAAGCGAGTCCAGGACAGCCAGAGCTGTTAAACAGAGAAACCCTGTCTCGAAAAACCAAAAAAAAAAAAAGAAAGAGTCTTCCTGAAAGAGTTCAGAACCAAAAGAAAATGAACATTTTACAAATTAATAATCAAAAGTATATGCCGGGCGTGGTGGTGCCCAGCCTGGTCTACAAAGTGAGTTCTAGGACAGCCAGTACAGTTACACAGAGAAACCCTGTGTGGAAAAAACAAACAAACAAAAATCAAAAGTATGTTTATTTATTTTATTTTGTTTTTTTCAAGACAGGGTTTCTGTAGTCTTGACTGTCCTGGAATTCACTCTGTAGACCAGGCTGGCCTCGAACTCACAGAGATCCACTTGCCTCTGCCTCCTGAGTGCTGGGATTAAAGGCATGCGCCGCCGCCACCAGGGGGGGGGGGGGGAGTAAGGGTCTTAATGGAGTCTGCCAGGCAAGTTTGTCAGTGACTAAGATGAGTCTGTACTGCTGCTGAGAACCCAGTGGAAGCCTCAGAGAGGAAAGACTTGCTTTCTCTCAGAAGAGCGTTGTTCCTTGTCACCAGGCTTGGCCTGTGTACTTGGCTATTTAGCTGATGGATCTCCTCGTCAGTATGTCTCAGGGTCCAAAGAGTTGCTCAAGCTCTAGCTGTTTTATCTGTATTCCAGGAAGAGTGAAGAAAGTTGGAGGAAAGGACACAAGGGCTCTAGACTGAAGCCATTCTTCACCGATGGAGTTTAGTGACTTCTCTCATGTCTCTGGCGCTGTCCTATTAAGGACAAGGGAGGACGGGCATCAGGGTTTGATAGGCAGGCCCTGTGGGTCTCTTCCCCTGGGAGCCCCCCCCCCAAGCAAGGAAGAGAGAGAGAGAATGCATAATACTGGTGGTAACTTGCCTGCTCTGCCATGTCCAACTTTGAAAAAGTGGCCTCATGCTAAAGGAAGTCTTGAAGGAATGTACACACTTGGTTTTTTAGTTCTGCTCACACTACAGTCTTTTCTTTAAGGTCATTAGCTAACCAACTGGAACCTCCTGGGGCTTGTGACAGAGACATTATCACACTGTTTGACAATCAGTGCAGTCAGACGACAGACATTAGCTTCTAACTCAAGGAAGGAAGACAGGATACCCAGCTCCTGACCTCTGCTTCTTCCCTCCCTTGTGACAAAATTGAACCCCTGGGGGAGGGTGAACGATGGTGGGTCACAGGACATTCTCCACCAGCCTCTGCCTTGGCAGCTCCTCACTCTCCTCCTCTGGCCAGATGTGTCCACAGAACCTGAATGGAGCACAAATGCTGCAGCCGCTGCTTCTGGCCACAGCCTCTGGGGAGGAGGCTTAGGAAATAAAGCATGCTCACGTCCATGTGCACAGCTTCACTCGTGTATGAGCTGAATCGTGAAGGTGGAGAATTGCCAGGACACGTGGCAGGAGGGTGAGCCAGGCAGACAGCAGTGAGAGTGTGTTACTCACAGCCCATTCTGGGAATCGTAAATTCCCCAAACAGGAGGTTGTTAGCATCCCCAGTCTGTAACCTTCCTAGAGGGGTCTGAAGGACAGGGTGGGAGTGTCTTAGTAATCCACTTAGAGAAAGGTCACAGCAGGGGCCACCTCAAGGTGTCATCTCCCTCATGTCCCCAGCATGTACATTGCTATTTTACAAAACATTTTATAAAATTGGGCCAGGTATGGTGGCACACACCTTTAAACTCAGCACTCAGGAGGCAGAGGCAGGTGGGTCTCTGTGAGTTCGAGGCCAGTCTGGTCTACAGAGTTAGTCCAGGACAGCCAGGGCTTGGTATACCGAGAAACCCTGTCTCGAAAAAAAATTTTTTTAAAGGCCATTTTCATGTCTTCTTCTGGGAATGAATCACTGAGTATACCTTTCTGACTTTCTCTACTGGAGTGTTACTGCTTTGTGACCCATTTGTTTAAGTAGCAAATATTGACAGACCGCCTACTATGTGTGGAGCTCTCTTCCAGAGACAGAGCAGGGAAAAGAACAAACACCTTTGACTTCTGGGGAATTGAGATTCCTGTGAGGGGAGACAGCTGATGAAGGTGGAGAAAAGCAGGATTTGAAGAAAAATTTTTTAGATTTGGGGTGATAACTTTGGCCATTGGAGATGCCTCAGCTTGTCTATTGTTTGTTTTATAATTCCATTTGCATTGTAACTTTAAGAAGCATCTTGTTTTTTCATTTTGGTATAATTTTAGGTTTTTAGAGGGTAGCAAAGAAAAGAAATCCTACACACTCGTACCAGGGACCCAGATGTTAGCATCGCGTATAACCACAGGACCTTTCAAGCTAAGAAGTGGAACTGGGCCACCTTGAACTAAGCCACAGACCTTGTCTGACTGGTATCTTGAGGCAGGGGCTCAGATAGCACAGACTGGATTTGAACTCAGTAAGTAGCTGAGAATGATGTGAACTCTTCTTGATCTTCCTGCCTCCTCTTCTCCAGTGAAGGCGTACCTTTAAACTATTTATTAATAACTCTAAACACCTTCCAACACACCAACCCGAGGCACGGGAGAAAGGATACCAATATGAAGGCGTCCTCAGGTGCAAGTGCTTGGGGAATTAGTCAGCGGTCCATCCAAATCAGCACACACAGGGAACACAGCAATCAGCGGGCAGCTGCAGTGGTTATCCAGCTCTAGTATCAAGATGGCAACTCCCAAGCCCGGTGGTGGTGGCGCACGCCTTTAATCCCAGCACTTGGGAGGCAGAGGCAGGTGGATCTTTGCTAGTTCGAGGCCAGCCTGGTCTACAAAGTGAGTCCAGGACAGCCAGAGATACACAGAGAAACGCTGTCTCGAAAAACCAAAAAAAAAAAAAAAAAAAAAAAGATGGCAACTGCCGCACCCCTGCTTGGGGCAGAGGTCTCTGGGCAGGTGTTGCACTTGAGTGGCCTCGAAGCAGCCACTTTTATGGCTTCAAATGAGGCTTCAGCCCAACCTAGGCTGCAATCTTTAGCAATTCTCGGCAGCCACGAGCTTTGGTAAAGTGTTGTCTAGAGTCTTTCGAAGTTAAGCAGTGATGAGCAGCGATGAGAAGCAAGAGCAAGCAAAAAAAGCCCTCTTGAGTTTCCAGGCCTTCGTTTTTTTGGTTTTTGGTTTTTCGAGACAGGGTTTCTCTGTGTAACAGCTCTGACTGTCCAGGCCCTTATTTTTCTACTCTCTCCAATTATGCACCAGGACGGTTTTTCATTGGCCACCTTATGCCTTCCTCCCGAGGTACTTCTAAGAGCATGAGCTCTCCCAGGTGTTTGTCCATAAATACCTTCCCCATGGGTGACAGTCATCAGGCTGATTTGCATGCCCCTTTCATGAGTCTGTTTTTCAGCGGTAGACAAAGCACTCCCACAACCCTTACTTGAGAACAAAACAAAAACACATTCATTCAGCACAACTGTGTTCCCAAAGAAACCCAAACTTTCACTACAGTGCTGGGACTGCAGGTGTGTGGGCCATTCCTGTTCCATACAGAGTTCAGTGGATGTCAATCATTTCCCCATTATCCTTCTCTATTCCAGGATCCAAGCCAGAAAGGCATAGCACACTGAGGAATTTCTTCTTTTCAATGAGCAAAATCAGTTGATTTGGCTACTTTGTTCTTAGCAAATCCTTTCATATTGTCCTCTAGGTTTTTACTGCTTTGCTTGAAAAAAAAAAATTATGTCTTGAATTCAAGTGGAATTTGTTTTGGTGGAAGATGTTGAATAACAGAGCGAACAACTCTTCAGAATGGCTGCTCAGCTATTCAGTTCTAATGGTGAATCCCTTAATTCATCATGGGCTTGTGACACAGCTTTCCCAAATATGTAGTACATGGGCCAGGTGCAGTAGCACACACTTGTAATCTGAGCACTTGGAGGTAGGTAGGTTTGAGGGCAGCCTACATTGTGTGGTGAGGCCTTATCTATGGGTAGATAGATAAATGGATAGGCAGACAGACAGACAGACAGACAGACAGACAGACAGACAGATAGATAGGTAGATAGATAAGCTGGCAATATAACTCATCAGGTAAAGGTGCTTGCCACTCACTTGGCAACTCAAGTTTGATCCCCAGGATCCACATAAAGGCAGAAGGAAAGAACTGACTCCTAAAAGCTGTTCTCTGACCTCCACACACATGCCATGGCACTCAGCTGCATAACACACAAATTAATAATAATAATAATAATAATAATAATAATAATAATGCCAAACGACAATAGAAATGAAATGCTTAATCATTGGAGGTTCTGCTCTGGGCTCTATGGTAAGGACTGCCATATTGATGGCTATATATACTATACAGCATGCATATAGACATTCCTCAGCCTTAAATAAATACCAATAAGACACAGTCAGCCCTCCATTGGCATAATTTTTATGTCAATGGAGTCAACCAACTGCACGTCAAAAACTTTTAAGGGAAACACTGCATGTGCACTAAATGTGTTCATTTTCTCATCTTTAGTCCATCCATACAGTACGGCTGGCTGCTCCTTCCATCACACTCCTGACTCCAGGCACTGCAGTGTTCAGAGATGATTGGCAGACAGGCAGGACCTGCATGAGTATGGGTTATGCATATTTTGTGCCATCCTAATGTCTCCTAACACAGCATCCTCAAGTTGGGGGCTCTGGGGGCCTAAGGCCCATCCCTGAAGGGATGACTATAATGGCTCCCTTGTGTGTCTGGTCCTGAGTTGGACCACACACAGTGGATATCAAAGATGGAGGGGACCAGGTCTGGTGGCACACATCTTTAGGCCCAGCCCTTGGGAGGCAGAGACAGGTTGATCTCTATGAGTTTGAGGCCAGCCTGGTCTATATAGTGAGAGTGATCCAGGACAGCCAAGTCTGAATAGTGAGGACCTGTCTCAAAAAACAAACAAAAGGATAGAGAGGAAAAATGAAGACTTGCCTTTAGGAGGCCATCACATTGGAACATAAACATCTACAAGTTGCCAAAGTGACACATGTAGAAAGGCCACAGGTGTGCCTAGGAGTCAGATATGCCTGGCTAGAGAAAATGTGCTGGTTTGACTAGCAGCAAACGGCCATGGAAGTAGGTATGCCAATCTGCGGGGACAGTGTGGGACTGGGAAAGATCAATATTTGGTTAGGACAGTCTAAGCATCAGTGGGGACCAGTGCCCTGGAGAGGAGACACCCCGGCTGGGGCTCGTGGAAGGCTTCCACTGCCCGCTCCCTCCCAGAGTGTGTTCTGATGACCCCGACAAAGGCCTCCTCTCCTGGCACTGAAATCCTCAATTGCTGCCTCTCTTCTCTTCCCAGGAACATGTTCCCTGCCAACCTGGTGGAAGCTACATTCAAACAGGTGAGCAGAGCCTGGCTATAGAGGAAGGGAGGCAGGGCTACCCAGGCCTGGTTGGAAGGAAGGTGACAGGCTGTCAGCCTCTCTGTCTTCTACAGGTGGATGCAGTGGGGGGGGGAGACGGGGGGCATGGATGGGATCCATATCTTAGCACCTCCCATGGCCACACCCCTGTCCTGGGTTCCAGTTGCTCATAAAGTAACTTCATGGGGCAGAAGAAAGCCTTGCCTGAGCACCCGACTGAGCACACTGATGTTCACACTGTCCCTCCCATGATCCTTACAGTGTCCACACTAAGGTAAGACCAGCCCATTTCCTGGATGAGAAAACTGAGGGTCGGAAGTAGATCATTGCTCAAGATTATACCTCTAGACCAGGACAAGAGAGGGTGTGAATTCAGGCCAGGCTGGCTTCTAAACCAGCTTTCTCTCTAAAAACAACCCCTCCATAAGAATAATAATATAACTTACTGTTGGGAATTAGGAAAACATTAAAATACATCAAGCAGGCCCTGGGGAATGTGGCTCAATTTGGTAGAGTGTTTGCCTAGCACACACAAAGCCCTGAGTTGGATTCCCAGCACTTTGATAATATACTTGGGAAGTGGGGGCAGCCTGAGCGATATGAGATCCTGTCTAAAAAAAAAAAAGTAATCAAATAAACTTAAAGAAACATATATATATATATGTGTGTGTGTGTGTGTGTGTGTGTTATAAATATGTTAAAGCATGAAAATCACCTCTAGGTCCAGGATTTACAAATAGCGGAAGCAGACGCCATTGCTTCTCTTGATGAGATTTTAAAATTGAAGTTAGGATCATCAGGCATGCCTTTGCACGATGCTTCCCCCTGCCCCAGTCTCACCATGTCATGAGCATTCCCCCCAGGTAGCAACCGTTAAAGTTACATTGTTCAGGGGTGAGGTCAGGCCCTCCCGTGTTTACTATCCTCCCTCTCCAGTCATTCAGGCTGTTCCCAATCGTTTTGCCCACACTTCATCTCCTTTCCAGATCTCTACCCCTTCTCCTGTCTGCCAATTGTCTGATGCAACCCAGCCAGTGTTTTCCCAAATCCCTTGCCTGGTTGCAAGGCTAGGTGTTGGGCTGGGGACACAAAGCAGGTAGCTAAGGGTCCCCAAAACAAGCAGCTGCAAAGCTGAAGCAAGTTTTAACATCTTAATCTTCACTCATGAACACAGCCACAGGGTACAGGGCCCTGAAAGCTAGGCAGGGCAGTGTGCACTCAGTCCTCGTGATGGAGACTTATTGAAGGTTACAGAGAGTGTGTGTTACATTTTCCTTTCTGCAAATTATTCATCTTTTGAGACCCGTTTTTGTTACTCACGCTTCGCCAAGGTCTTGAGAAGAGAGACGTGTCTGATTCAGCTCTGTGTGTGCTGATGTTGGTAGCAGTAAGCGCCACGTGGGGCTTTCTATGTGCCAGGAGCTGTGGGAAGCCCCTGTTTCATCCAGTGACAGAGAGGCACTTCTGGCCGCCTTTTATAGGCGAGGGACGAGAAGCCAGGGACTGTTTTGGTCCATGTATTTCCTGAATAGATTCCCCTCCTCCCCCAAGAAGCCCTTTCCATCTTGATACTGTGCTGTTTGAAGGGACAGGTGCCCCCTTGTTTGGGCTCCTGGGATCTGAGGAATGAGGGACCAAGACCTAGGAATGGCCTGGTGGGCAGAGGACGACCTTGGGTGGCTGACCTCACCAACCAGGCCCAGTGCCTAGGAAGGCATCAGGCTGTGAGGTATATGGGTGTTGGCCTGGTGGAAGGGGTCGGGGTGAGGAAGTCAGGGGTTGGTGACAGAGAGCTGGAGGGAGCTGCAGGCAGTGGGCAGCTGGATGAAAAACTCCCCTTCTCTTTGTGGTGGGTAGCATCCCAGCTTGCCAGCATCTCCCTCAATAGTCTATTTTGACATCCATATAATACGGGTGTGTACAAACCTGCCTTCAAGATGTTTCCTGTAATAACCTGGTACTGACTCCCTCCTGGTTGGCATGCTCCCCAACAGTACCGCACCAAGACCACCCCAGTTATCAAGTCTCCCAAGGGGGCCTCAGAGGAGGCCCCTCTTCAGCGGATCCTCATCTATGGGGTCCAGGAAGATAATGGCTCACGTGTGCAGAACTTTGCCCTGGATCTGACCCCCGCACCTGAGATCATCTACAAGTCAGAGCCCGGCACCAGTGACGGCATGAACGTCTTAGGCATTGTTATCTTCTCAGCCACCATGGGTACGTGTGGGCAGTGCCCCTTCTAATCTTCCAGGCCTTTCTTTCCTGCTCTACCTACACAGCCCCCAAGCCCTTGCTCATGCTAAGAATTCCTGCCCCTGGGGCTGCCCTCCTATCTCCCTCCAGCCCTCAGCCCCCTCTTTGCAGCCTGTCCTCAGACCTTTTCCTGAAATCATGAGATGATACCTGGGGAAGATTGGCACTGTTTGTTAAGACTTTGGTCTCACAGTCTAGGCTTTTTCCTAGCTGCCTCTCTCTGCATAGTTGTCTGTGTCTTTCTTGGGGCTCACAGTGGCTTCCCTGAGCACATCTTTCCCTTTGCAAGTTATTTTCTGGTCTCCAAAGTCCCTCCAACCACAGTGATTTGCCGTAAGTCACTAAGGGTGTCACTTGGGATCCCTTACTTGTATGTGAACCTTGAAAGGTCTGTACCTTTTTTGTTGTTGTGTGTGTGTGAGGGGGGTATTTTTATATTCTTGGGTTTGCTTGTGTTTTGTGTTGAGCCTTTTCTTTACTTTTGAGAATTTTATACCTGCATATAATGAATACAGTTTTTGTTTGTTTGTGTTTGAGGCAATGCCTCATGCAGCCTGGGCTGGCTCAGCCTCACTGAGGATGGCATTGCATTCCTGACCCTCCTGCCTCCGACTGCCAAGATTACAAGCATAAGCTTACTCGGCCTGTATTCTGGTCTTTAAAAGGCCCCTAAACTGTATAGCTTCAGATTCCATGGTCTTCTGCTGGAAATGCTACCCACCACCACTGCCACACACAGGACCCCTTTCTCTCTTGGGGAAGCTCCAGCCCTGGATGACTGGAGATCCCTTCAGCACCAGCCCTGGCATGGCTGACTTCTGCTTCCCTGGCTTTTCCACCACATTTTGTTCTCACACAGTGTGCTCACCATCCTGTTGTGCACACGAGACATCTGGGCCACGTTCTAGCTGACCTCGGCAACATTCCCCCTACCTAGCTCCTGCCAGCCTGCTTCCTCTCTCTCTGCTGTTAACTACCACCCTGGAGCCATCTGGCTCCTGCAACGGCTGCCTAGATGTTCCCTGTGCCTTGTGCTCTTGTCCCTGCTGGTGTGTCCTCAGGGTTGAGAAGCTGGTCCTGTCCTGTAGGCTGCACTCAGACAGACACTGCAGCACTCAGGGTATGGCCCAGGCTGCTCCATCTCCCTGCAGTCCTGTGGTCCAGGCTTCTGCTCTCCTTAGCCCACTGCTCTTGTCCTTCCTCCCTGCCACATCTCTTGTCCTCCAGGCATCTCCTCACAAGCATGCCATTCTCATCAAGGTCTTCTTGTCCCCAGACTCAGTCAGGGGCCCAGGTCATGGCCTCTCTGCTTGGGATGCTCCACAGTGAACATCTGACCCTGTTGTGCTCATCTGTGTCTGTTTGTCTGTCTGTCTGTCTGTGTGCGGTTGCTCTGAACTTCAGTTACTCAGCTCAGCAACACTCGCCAGGCTTATAGTCCATTTTCCTGAGCCCTCCGTGGCAGCTAGTGAGGACAGGACTCTGAGAAACCTGTCAGAGAGATGCTTGGATGATGACTGTGTAGGCAGTGATGGGTAGCAAAGCTCTGATCGCCTTGGCCAAAATACCAGACACGTAGAGGGCTAAGACCTGAGTCTGGCACTGGACGCTCTGTACACACACGTGGCCAACTTGGCCCTTGGGCTTTACTCCCCTTCAGCCACAGCCTCTCTGTGACAAATAAGGGCTACCTGGCAGCAGAGCAAAAGAAATGTTTGAGACTCTTAGTGTTTACTGGGCAGCGTAACTGTCTTCCTGTCACGGTGCATTTGTGCTTAGTGTGGCCACTCCCGTGTGCGCCACCTTAGTGTGCCCACTCCCGTGTGCGCCACCTTAGTGTGCTCACTCCCGTGTGCGCCAC
>CAJQZJ010005020.1:6685022-6703627 GCA_907164525.1 Lophiomys imhausi
CTCCCGTGTGCGCCACCTTAGTGTGCTCACTCCCGTGTGCGCCACCTCAGTGTGCCCACTCCCGTTGCATATCCATGTCATCATACACAGTTGCCCTTATCCAGGCTCTTCTGTCCTTCATCCCAGGGTCCTTTCCTGTTTTTTCCTGGTATGGGGATATGACCAGAACTCAGGTCACCTTACCTATGGGGTGCCTCATTGTCACACCTGTGTCCTATGTACACTAGATCTGAGTTAGCCAGCCTCACCCTGATGACATCCAAGTGAAGGCAAGGAGGGCAGGGACAGTCAGAAAGCAGGTGGAGCTGGAGGGCATGAACTGGCTCCCTATTTCCAGGATGCCACAGGCCAGATGGCAGACTTGGCCCAGGGTCACCCCCAGTCCTGGCTTCTCCTGCTTACACAGGTAGGCCCTTCTTCACCCCATTACCACAAGGTGACTGCTGTGTGGATTGTGGTGACAGAGCCCTTCTCCAGAATCCCACAAGGTTCAATGTCCACTCTCTCCCTTGCTGAGCAAGCCACTGAGCTGCCAAGTAGCATGCAGACCTTTTGGAAGATAGTCTCAGAATGTGGATCTCCCCAGAATGACAGCAGCCACATAACCGCCTTTCAAGAATGGCATGGTGATGCTCCCATCACAGGGCTGACCCCAAGGAAGTCCCCCCGTGTGTTCTTGCCAAGAGAACTGACAGATGTCCAAACATGCTGAGGAAAGGCCCTGAGGCAGCAGAGAGCCTGCTATCTGGAATCCTATGGCCCATGAGGCCAGGGCCCAGGGAGGAAGGTCAGATCAGGGTGGTGTAGCAGAGTCCAGGTAAGGGCGGCTGAAACAGGGAAAATGGTTACCAGCAAAGTGGACTAGACATCAGGATGTGTACAGGAGAATTTTATCTCAAGGGGATGAATGTCTACTGCTGTGTGGAGAATGAACTAGACATGAGAGCCCCAACGAGTCTAGGGGCTGTGGGGTGTCAGTGAGGGCTGAGCTCTGCATGGTGCTTCCATGTGTCCCTGCTTTGCCATCAGCATGCCTGCATGATGCCCTGGTACCCCTGTGACTCTCTGTGTGACCCCACAGGCATCATGCTGGGCCGCATGGGTGAGAGCGGGACCCCCCTGGTCAGCTTCTGCCAGTGTCTCAATGAGTCTGTCATGAAGATTGTAGCAGTGGCAGGGTGGTAAGTCTCCCCCAGGGAGGGTCCTCTTTTCCCCCACTCCTCCTGTCCTGGGCAGAGGGAGGGACACATCACTGACCCATTCTCAGTACATTCTAAGGAGCTCAACAAACTGCACAGGAGGCTCAGCTTGGGCCTGGGCCACCAGGGCTGGCTGGGTGTGAGGGGTTCCCAGCCCAATCAAGCCTCAACTTCTGCTGTCTTGGCCTCAGTTTCCCCATGCTGAGTAGCCTGCTTAGCTCATCTCTTGGAGAAAGCACACAGTGGAAGTGAGAACCAGTAACCAACCACTCCTCATCCGAAGTTCAGATATTAGGTGCCTTCTGGTCAGTGTGGTGTGCAGAGGGCTGCCCATAGTCACCTAGGAGGTGTGGCATTGCTAAGCTAAAATGGGGTTTCTTGAAGTCCCCAGAGGTATGGATGGAGCAAAGACTTGTCAGGCTTGTCCGGGGCTGGGGCAACTGAGGGGAAATAGGGAAGCCATGGGCCTGGCTCTCAGCTAAGCACCTCAGTTACAGTCTCACTTAGTCCTTGTGAGCCATGAGGGGCCTTGAGATGAGATCACACAGTGTCAAGGTGCCAGGGGTGATGGGACCCTGAACTGAGCCTGAGGCCACTCTGCCATCCCAGGTACTTCCCCTTTGGCATTATCTTCCTGATTGCTGGCAAGATCCTGGAAATGGATGACCCCAGGGCAGTGGGGAAAAAGCTGGGCTTCTATGCCGTGACCGTGGTATGCGGGCTGCTGGTCCATGGCCTCCTCATCCTGCCCCTGCTCTACTTCCTCATCACCAGGAAGAACCCCATCGTCTTCATCCGTGGAGTCCTCCAGGCTCTGCTCATTGCATTGGCCACCTCCTCCAGGTAGCCCCGGATAAAGAGCTGAGTGGGCCGGGGTAGGCCGAAGGGAACTCTGTTCATCTCTCCAGCTGTCATTCACCTACAGCCACAAAAGTGCTAACATGGCTCCTCAGACAGATTCCAGGGGTGACGATAGTGCCCTGGTAATATGACCATATGGGGGCTTAACGCTCAAGGCTCTGCCTGCCTTAGTCATTCTTGAGGCCTTCCTTTGTCCTTGGTCCCAAAGCTTTCTCAATATTCATGGAGGTCCTGTCCTTAATCCATGGGCAGGAAGATTGCATTGCTTTCATAGTCTCACGTGTTCCTGTCAGGCAGGTCCCGTGACATCATAGGGGGTCTGTCTGCCTATTACGGATGAAATGCCAAAGCTGGGAAACCTGTTGCAACCTTGGCAGCATTTCCGGACAGCCAAGGCTGCAAGCGTGGTTCTGTTAATCATGCCAGTGTGATAGTGGGCTGTCATTTAAACTTCCCAGACCTCAGTGTCCCCCTTACCAGGGCTGGAATAATTTGTACCTGCATAGGAGAACTTCAGAGGCTGGGATAATGTACTGGGGTGAGAAAGCCAGTAGAACCAAGGAACCCATGCCCAGCCTTGGAGACTGCCCTCCACAGCAGAGTACAGAGGAGGGAGGAAGGGAATGCAGAGGTTACTTAAAAGGCCTGGTGCTCCTTGCAGCCCTCACCTTTATTGCCTGGGCTTCAGTCTCCCGGACTATGCCATGCTTCACTTCTGAGGTACCCCACCCCTGCACCAGAAGCCCCTCCCCAGGCTCTGAATCAGGTGCTTCTCTGAGCACTGCCCGGCTTGATCTTGCAATCACCCTAAGACCTGGGAGTTGTGTGCAATGGAAACCAAGGTGCCCAGGCTACAGGGCTTACTGAGACCCTGTGGGGGGCTGGACTCGAGGTCCAGGTGCTCTGACAGTCTCTGCTGGTCTCCACTGTAGATAATCTTGCCACACAGCGTAGCACTGTGCCACCGTACCATTCCCCTCCAGGGAAGATGAAGAAAAGGACAACCCAGTGCCTAGTTGGTGCTCTTCCTGAGGTCACTCCTACCAGCCCAAGCTGACCCACATGCAGGCCACACATTTCTGTCAGGGCATCAGTGAGCTGGCTCGTGTGTAGTGGCTCACTTCAGAGGCCCAGACCATCCTGGAGGAGGGTGGTGGGCAGACACCTGCCCCTCTGCCCATAGCTCAGCCACACTGCCCATCACCTTCAAGTGCCTCCTGGAAAACAACCACATTGACCGGCGCATTGCTCGCTTTGTGCTGCCCGTGGGCGCCACCATCAACATGGACGGCACCGCACTCTATGAGGCCGTGGCTGCCATCTTCATTGCCCAGGTCAACAACTATGAGCTGGACTTCGGCCAGATCATCACTATCAGGTGTGTCCTAGTTCCCACACTCCAGAGGGCCGGCCCCTGGGTCAGTAAGGGCTGGGGCTGGGGCTGGCCTGGTCTCTGAGGAGGCTGTGCTGAGCAAGGCTGGTATGAAGAGCAGGCTGCTGCAATGGGGCAAAGCCTGAGGTGGCCTCCTCGTAGGCCAGGGCCAGCACACAAGGACAGATTTAGAGTGAGGCCAGTGGAGCTGTGCTGGTAGACCACCAGCGTCTCTGAGCATCTCTGTCACATAGAGACAGTTTCCCAGCTTCATCCAATTCCCTCAAGGATGGGAACCCATGGGTGTAAAAGGGCTATGAGCAGGCCCATGCTCCTCTGAGAACCCTCTGATGTGGTGATAAATGACAGCTTCCACACCCTTGGCTGGCCCCAAGGCCCTAGCATTCTGATCCCCTCCTCCTCCCTCTGCAGCATTACAGCCACTGCCGCCAGCATTGGGGCAGCTGGCATCCCACAGGCGGGACTCGTCACCATGGTCATTGTGCTCACGTCTGTGGGACTGCCCACTGATGACATCAACCTCATCATCGCTGTGGACTGGGCTCTGTGAGTACTTCACTCTGGTCCCCACCCAGCCCCCAACCCCCTTACTGAGGGCAGCAGGCTAGGGAATTGCCATGTGTGCCCCACTGGGGTGCCCCAGTAATCCACACCACCAAGTTCAGTTGCGTGACTTGGGGGTCCCGGAGTTCAGAAGTGAAAACAGGAGCACCCTTGAATTCTCTAAAGAATTTCTAGATAGTGACTCCAAGTCTGAACCCAGGAAACACAGGGTCTGTGCCATGAAGGGACTTCCTCAGCTGCTTAAGCACCTGCTTTGTGGTCACTATCCATGCCCCTGTGCAGTGGCTTCACGATTTCCAGTCAAGAGTGGCCCTCTCCCAGTTCCCTGTTGAGGCTGCTGTGGCTCACTGACCACCTTGGCTTGCCAGGGACCGCTTCCGTACCATGATTAATGTGCTGGGTGACGCGCTGGCGGCGGGGATCATGGCCCACATCTGCCGGAAGGATTTTGCTCAGGACATGGGTACTGAGGTAAAAGCAGTCTCTCTCCAGAAAGCCTCTAAGACAGTGGTTCTCAACCTGTGGATTGCGACCCCTTTGGGGTTGAATGACCCTTTCACAGGGGTCAAATATCAGACATCTTACATATCAGATATTTACATTATGATTCGTAACAGTAACAAAATCACAGTTAAGAAATGGCAACAGCCGGGCGGTGGTGGCACATGCCTTTAATCCCAGCACTTGGGAGGTAGAGGCAGGCGGATCTCTGTGAGTTCGAGGCCAGCCTGGTCCACAAAGTGAGTCCAGGACAGCCAGAGCTGTTACACAAAGAAACCCTGTCTCGAAAAACCAAAAAAAAAAAAAAAGAAATGGCAACAAAAATTTTATGGTTGGGGGTCACCACAATGTGAGGGACTGTCTAAAGGGCTGCAGTATTAGAAAGGCTGAGAACCACTGCTCTAGGAGATGGGGTCAGGTGGGGTTGCAGAGCTCCACATGTTCTGCCCACCCACTGGGAAGCCTTTAGCCACATCCTCCACAGCTTTTGGATCCTTGTCCCAGCGGGTGACTAGCTTACTTAACAATCTGTTCATGGAGGACCTGCCAGGGTGCCCAGATCTAGCCAGTGAAGTGGTGGGAAAAACCAGGACATCTTCCCTCTGAGAAACCCAGCCCCACATGTAGGTTGTGTGTGGGGCAGCTGGGAGCTATATGTATTCAGGGTTGCCTGTATGTGTGGTCGGCTGTACCCTCTTCTCTGGAAGGAAGCTGAGGTTCAGGCAGGGGAGCTACTGTTTGCCCCGACTAGACTCTGGGGCTAGTCCTTCATCTATCAAGATAGGAAGCAGAAGGCAAGGCGACTTGCAAACTGGTGCCCGGAGAGACCTATAACCTGCCAAGGCTACCCAGCTGTGTTTATAGGGAAATCCCTTTAAGTGGCTCCCAGACACTGAGGCTGCTCAGCATTGCCTACCCTCTGTTCCTCTTGCTAACAAGACCCATCTCCTCTCCAGAAACTGCTACCCTGTGAGACCAAGCCAGTGACACTACAGGAGATCGTGGCCACCCAGCAGAATGGCTGTGTGAAGAGCGTGGCTGAGGCTTCTGAGCTAACCCTCGGCCCCATGTGCCCCCACCACGTCCCAGTCCAGGTAGAGCAGGATGAGGAGCCGGCCACTGCCAGCCTAGACCACTGCACCATCGAGATCAGTGAGCTGGAGACCAATGTATGAGCTTGCAGGGCTGCTGAGCCAGGCCAGACCCTGGCGTTTGGGCTAAGGGTAGGAGTTGAACTCAAAATACACCTGGGTCGATGGCAAAGCCCAGCTCCCAGGTCCCACCCTGACAGGCTAGTCAGCCACTGATGAGAAATAGTGTCTCAGAAAAGAGACAACGGCATGCAGGAACCCCAGCCAGCAACTATGGCTCTCATGGCCCAAGACCTAGCTGTGACAGTTTCTGCCATATGAACCCACAAAAACCACCTGGTAGGGAGGGGTTTTTCCCTCTACTTTGTGGAGGAAGAGTTTTGGGGACTGAGAGCTAAAACCACTCCCTGAAAGCAACTTCAGGGCCAGGATGTTAACTAAGTCTTTGGAACCTTGACCACTCCCTTCTGGTGGATAAGGCAGCCTACAAGGACCAGTGAGAGAGGCCCTGCCCTTTCCAGGGTCCCCCACAGCCACAGCTGCTTCCAACTCACGAAGATATAACAGTGTCCCTGTTTCTGCCCCAGCTGTCCTGGCCAGGTCAACCCTGCTCCACCCTACAGCATGTAGTTTTAACCCAACACTCCCAATAAGGGCTGGCCCATCGCAGGGTTGAGACCTGCTGCCTTTCACACACCACAGCCTGCCCATTCCTATCCACCAGACCTCTCATCTGATATAGAGACTCATGTCCACTAGGGCTGGAAGACCCCATGGGTACAACCCAGCCAGCCTCCCCAGGGACAGGTGGGCAAGATGGGCCTCAAGGGGGGAGCCTAGCTTGGGATGCTCTGGCCAAGTGTCTAGAAGTACATTGAGGTCCGAACTCCATAAAGGCTTGTGTGCAAAAGTGGGATGAGAGTTCCTAGTCCTTTCTGTGTTCACAATAACGTGATAAAAAAATAAAAGTCTTTGTTTTGTTTTTTTCAAGACTTATGGATGTAACATACTGTATTTTGTTTTGTGTTTTGAGACAGTGTCCTTATTATGCAATATGTAGACTCTGCTAGTGGGCCATCCTCCTGTCCCCAAGTGCTGAGATAATAAGGCACCAGCTGCACTCTCTAGTTGAGACCAGACTCCCAGCAGCACTTCGTTGAGCTAATGCAAGCTGACACCACAGATCAGCCTGTCCTGGTGGCCACAGTGAGGACAGGCCTGTCAGAGCTGCCACGTGCAAGAGATGGAATATAAACAAGCCCATCCCAAACCACCTCAATAGGCCTTTTCCAGGGGTGTTATGGACAGACCTCCTTACGGTGCTCAGCCTGGTCTGGGCCCTGGCCCTGAAATCAGATCTCAGAAAAGGAATACATATCAGCAGGAGCTGCTCTTGGTTAATGTTTTGCCTTAGAGAAGGGCACTGACCACCCAATCTGTTCTAGCTGGGGTTGGGGATGGGGGTAGGGTGGGTGGTATCAGGTATAACTCTGGGGTCCGGAGGGGTCATATACCAGGCTCATTAGGATGCTGAGACTCAGGGAGGTGGCAGGTGTTCCCCAAGGTCACTGGAGGGTCAGGAGGCACATGACCTCACCCTTGAACTATATCTGCCTTTCTCCCATGAGTGTAAAGACTCCAGGAAGGGCCTCAGCTTCAGGACACACCCTCCCTTCCTCCCACTCTCTGTGGTCCTTTCATGGGTCCACATAGCTGACCTTCCTAAGTTGATTCCTGACCACCTGGGAGAGATCAAATGTGCTGCCATTTACATTCTCCTTCATGATGGATAGGCTCATTTGGCCCTTCCCTGACTCTACTCTTAAAACCTTTGAGGAATTCAGCAGCCTTCCCCTGCTGGCCACAGTCAGGAGTCTATGTTTGGTGAATTTGACAGACACCCATACACCTCCAGGTCAAGATCCCTACAATCATTTAGTTCCAAATGGCAGCTAGGTACAGCCTCCCTACAGCTTTCAACCCAAGCCCAGTTCTCGCTCACTGGGGTGTCATACCGGATACGCGCCTCACCTCTTCCCTGGGAAAGAAAGCCTACAGAGACTTTGTCTCCAAGTCAGCTCTGCAGGAGCTCAGACCTGCCTTCTGCCTCCTTCCTGCTTGGATAGCCCAAACCATACCAGTAACATCAGTAACTGTACCACCATGCAAAGGTGACACTCCAGGTGGGTCCTAAACAATCCAGGGCCTGAGGGTCCTCTGCCTGGAGGCTCAGCTTGGGAGATCAGAGGAAATGTTCAGCCTGTGCACCAGTTCAACCCTAAAGGCAGATTTCCACCCACTGAGAGCATATGCACCAGGACTTCCTGCCTTGCTGTTATGCCCCATCCCTCCACGGTCTGCACCACTCCTGTGTGAACCCTCAGTCCTGGTGCTGTCACTCATTCCTGCTGGTCATGGTGTTGCTTGTTGGCTCTTGCCCACCCTGGGCAGATGCCAGCCCAGCACCTGGAGAGAAGCACACACAGAGACAGCATGGCTGCGAGGACAGGGATAATGCTTTATATTAGTTTTTCTGTAACAGGAAAAATCAGTTTTGAGATTTTTATCTTCATATATATTTTTTCTCCTTAAACAAAACCAAAGGGCACCCAGGACTTCCCTGCAGAACTGAAGACCAGTGCAGCTGCCCCGTTCCAACTTCCACCATGCACTGCTGCCTCCTTTCCCTCCCATGCCTTCTTGAGGTTGTCCTCAGAAAGTGCCTGTAACCTGCCAGGGCACAACAAACAGGGGCTCCCTGCAGTAGGACTGCCTAGCACCTGGGGGAGGGGGTAAGGCCGGGGTAGAAGGCAGAAGGTTCATGTCGCCAGAGGGAAGGCACAAAACAAAAGCCAGCTTTTGTGAGTGTCAGAAGATGGAAGCACCTGGCCACAGAGCAAGGGGACAACCCTACGCCTCCACGGGAGCAACCAGAGGACAAGGTACATGCCAACTGTTATGGCCAGAACTAGCCAAAAGCAAGAGCTTCTGGTGGCATAGGGTCACTCTTTGTATGTGAGTAGGAGAGAAGATAGCTGCTTGAGTGTGCCAGGCCAGTGTGGTCTCAGAGATCAGGCTGTGTGTGTGTGTGTGTGTGTGTGTGTGTGTGTGTGTGTGTGTGTGTGAGAGAGAGAGAGAGAGAGAGAGAGAGAGAGAGAGTGAGAGAGAGAGAGAGAGTGTATGTGTGTGTGTGCTTGTGCAGAGAGCCAGTTTGGAGGGTCATGTGCATCTGTCTGGACAAGCTGGGGGTGTGGAGACGAAGTGGTAGTTCCACTTGTCTGACTCTGTGACAAATTGCATGAAAGGGTGGGACACAAGATTGTGTTCAGCCTGTGGCGATCAGATGCCCCTTTGGCTCAGCGTTGCGTGTGTCAGAAGGGGGCGCTCATGGGGCACAGGCCTGGGCTGCAGAAAGGAATCCGATGGTCCATTGTCCTGTGGAACATGTCGGAGAGTCAGGCCTAGTCACGACCCGCTTTGGGTGACATGGATCGAGGAGGTGCCCAGCCTTGAATCCAGAACTTCCTGGGGCTTCTCCCAGCACTCCACTCAGCTGACTTAACTATGACCAACATTCCACAAAGTGGGGATATTCTCCCTCACCCTCGAACTCCAAAGCCCTTTTCATGAAAGCCAGAGAGTTGGAACGTGCTCTGTAGACCAGGCTGGCTTCGAACTCAGAGATTCACCTGCCTCTGCCTCCCAAGTGCTCAGATTAAAGGTGTACACCCCCATCACCCTGCTGGTCCCTGGTTTTTAAGGACAGTGCCTCCACACAAGGGCTCTACCTCCATAGCTGGCCTGGGATCCGCCCCTCCATGCCCACAACCCTGTCATGCATCCTGCTATCATTAGTAGACACTCTATCCCCACCATTCATCAACACAGCTGTCATCATCCATCAACAACCCCCTACTACCAGCTCCTCTCTGCTCCATGCCCTACTTCAAGTTAACATCCTAACGGTGGCCATGACCAGCAGCCTCCCCCCATTGCCATGTCCTGGCCTCATAACTCCTAGCACATTCCCTGAACTCCTAACTAACCTCAGATAGCCCCTCTGACCACTGCTCTCTGCCTGAACATTCCCTATCAGCTGCCCAGGTTTCAGCACCCTCCCCATGTCTCTGCCACCAACACTTCCATCTGCCTCTACTCCCTATGAAGCCTGGAGCCCCCAGGACAGAGACCATTAATAAATCTCATTTCTTTGTTCCTTGTCTTCATGGTCCCACAACCCTAACCCAAAAGTCAGCCCTCGATGAATCCAATTCCCTTCTTAGCATCTCTCACTTAGTGGACAGGAAGATGGCCTCAGGCTGATGTGACCTCAGATCCAGCCATTAAGCCTGCGACTGCAGGCAGCTCCCAGGCCTTCCTGTGGCAATGGGACAACTACCAGCCTCCTGCAATCCTTACAGCAGCCCTCAAACCCACTCTCCTTCTCACTGCACTGTTCTCCCTCCCCAGCATATCCCATGAGCATCCGTTTCACCTGTGCCCAAAGGAAGTACCAAGCAGAGCAGGGCTTCATGAGTTTTACATGGCGTCCCAGTACTCCCCTTCAGCTGCTGCCACCCCAGAGCAAATATTCTCCCTGCCTTCCCAGTCATTCTCTCCGTCCTCACCTCTCCCTCCGTTGCCTCCCATGAAGTCACAAGGACTCTGTGTAGACACACCCAGTTACACTCAGCTAGGAGCCCAGTGGCTCCTAGCACTGAAGCAGCCTGCTTCTAGAGAAATCCATGCATGTACTAAGTATGTGTGAATAAGCGTGTCCACAGGTAAACCTGTGTGAATGGGTACCCACAGACATGCCTTTGTGCATGTATCCACAGGCACACTTATACACACATTATGTACATGTTACTGCCTGTGATTGTGTCCTGGAGTAAAGTATGCATGCATGCACACCTGTATAGATCCTTGTGTTACATGTGTGTGCAAACTCCGTATACATTAACTATGCCTGTTCTCTCCCTCGCTGGCCTGGACAGGCTCCTCTAGCCTCCTGAGTGTCTTGTACTTATGTCAAGGCTACAGTGATGACATCCCCATCTCCAGCCCAGGCCTCTTCCCTCAGCCCAACACCCCAGGTATCTCCCAGCACTGTAGCCATCTCCCTGTGTTAGAGTGCCTCATACAAACTGGCTTCCAAGGGTGTGCAATCACACACACACACACACACACACACACACACACACCAACCTCTCCCATGGTGCAATCCTATATGCAAACAAATTGACATGTTTTCAAATAGAATACAGAACAGGGTGAGGACGACACACAGAAACCTAAGACAGGTCAGGGACAGTGGAGTATAGTGAGAGATAAACATCACACACACCTGCACACACACACAGAGACCACCCACCTGGGTCAGATCCATGACACTTTGTTTCTATCTCGTTTCCTCTTCCTCCTCCTCCTCCTCTTCTTCCTCTTCCTCATCTTTGTGGCCTCGGTCCTTTGAAATGCCACCAAACTCAAAGTTGCCTTCAATGTCCAAGACCTGCAGGTGTTTCAGCCTCCGGAAGGCACTTTCCACCACAGAGCCCATGGCCAGCTTGTTGAACCTGAGTGGTGGTCCACAGGTCAGTGGCAGGAGGCCACTGATGCCCTCATGTCTAACCAGCTCAATGGGAAAAGGGCAGGGTGTGGGTGTCCGGGAAATGCCACAGCAAGTTGTAATGGGGAGGGGGGGAGGAAACATGGTGCACTGTGAGAAATAGACCTGTTAGGGCACTGGCAGCATAGAGGAAGGGGATGGCAGAGGACTGTCATCTGCAAGGCAAGAGAGGTCTCTCTCTGTGCATACTGTCACTTCATAGTGAGAGTGGCAGCCTTGGGAGCTGCCTCTGCTGCCCTCTGGCACCAACCCCAAGATCTGACTGGCACACGGGCCAAGCCGTGGCTGCGCTGGTAAGGGATGTACCGGCCCTGACTTTAGTCCCAACCCTGCCTTAGCTCTGCTCAGATACACGAGTCATGCCACTGCTGGGTCACCATCCTGGGCCTTCTGCTATCTTCTGTTCTATCTCCTCTCTGATTTGGGGGGAGGGGGAGACAAGTTGGGGTATGGAAGAGGGGCTGAGAAGAAGCCATAGTCTGTAGGGTATGAGTTCCCTGAAATCCTAACCCCAGAGCCCAGTGGGGACCTAGGTATCTGTATTCTTCACCTGACACCTGAGCCCCACCTGGCTGGCTGTGAACACAGCTGTCACTCATGTCTTCACAGCTGCCAGTTAGTGAGATGCTCTCTGGGATTACTCTTGTACCGCATTAACAAAAACACCACCGAGTGCACGTCTTTAATCCCAGCACTCGGGAGGCTGAGGCAAGCGGATCTCTGCGAGTTCAAGGCCAGCCTGGTCTACAAAGTGAGTCCAGGACAGCCAGGGCTACACAGAGAAACCCTGTCTCGAAAAACAAAAAACAAAGCAAACAAAAAAACCCAACAGCACCATGTACTTGTCTTTAATGTTTCTGATGCCCACCTACAGTGACTAACAGACCACTGCAGGTCTGGCAGCGCTGAGCTCACCCTCGGGGGCTGAAGCAGCAAAGGCTTGTGGGGTACTGCAGTGTACTCAGGGCTCCCTGGCCAGCCAGCACTGAAGCCAGGCTCCACACCCACACTACGTGGAAGCTGTTTCCCGTGTCTCAGCTGCCCATCTACTGATGTGCTGTTGGGGGTACAAGCATTTGAGGGTGCTCTAGGGACTGCCTACCTGAGAAAGATCCCCTTGAGGTTGGGAGTGGAGTCAAAGGCGTTGGCTGGAACGGAGCTAATCTTGTTATTCTGCAGGTACAGGTACTCAAGCGATGGGGGGAGCCCCTCAGGGATCTCTGTGAGCTGATTCCCGGCGATGTCCAGCAGCTGCAGAGGCGAGCAGGGGAGTGAAGGCCTCCCCCTGTGCGGAGCACTTAGGAGCTTACAGACTCCCACCAAGCCAGTCTACCTGCTTCTAATGAGAACCCTAGTGAGGGGCGTGGTCTGACAACCCAGGTGGGGAAACAGCTCAGCAAGGTTAATCCATTTGTAAGAGTCTGGAACGTGCTGTGCCAGGCTCCGCGTGTTTGTTCTAATTGTCCTACCCAACCCCTGCTGCCTTTGCACATGAAGTCATAGCCAAGCTGCCTGCCTGTCATTGTCTTCCCTCTTTAATCCACCTGTCAGACTAAACACCGCAGGAAGGAACCACAAGTGCGGGTCACATGTGTAGGGGCCAGGAGAGTGGGTACAAGGCTTATAGAAATCCTGGGACAACAAGCAGACCCCAGGGCTGATCAGACTGAGTCACCGCACGCTTGGAGCCCAGGAGCCACAGCCAGGGAACTGGTTTACACTGGCTCTGTGGCCGCCCTTGTTGCCCCTCAAAGGGCCAATGCACCTTTTCTAGACTCACACTGGTGCTACCATGGGACAGGGCTACATGATCTCTAAGCTCCTTCATCATCTCGAAAGGCTGGCATGCAGGGTCATTGAACCGAGGCCCAGACCCCACACAGCTGATAAGCCAGCATCAGAATTGCAGTGGCGCCCAAAGCTTCCAACTCTGTCACCTCCTGGCCCGTGGGGCTTGTTTCCCATTTTGTCTCCACAGCTTTTGGCACTCTTTCCACTCTCTGCTTCATCACTCCCTCATTCATTCCAGAGGCAGCTGGCTGGTGACCATGGGTGCTGGGGACATGGACTCTGTGAGACACCACCTCCATCTCGGGAAACCAGACAGGCTGTGTAGATGGACCAGCGCCTGGCAAAGCAAGCCCTGGGCTTGGTTGTAATGAGGGGGTGGGGAAGGGCCTCATCCAACTTTGAGCCACAAATGCTTTCTGGGGCATTAGCACAGGGTGGATTTGGGGCAAAGGGGGCAAGTCACCTGTCAAAAGACCCACCGCATGAAGGAGAATCCCTGCTGGCTCACCAGATACCCAGGCTGAGGTCAGGGAGGTGTGTGACCTGCCTGTCCCTGCAACAAGGGTAGGAATGTTTCCGAGGCAAGGTGACATTCAACTTGAGTCCCTGGAGTACTCTAACAAGAGTGGTGCCCCGCCCCTTACTCCTCACAGCGAGGTTCATCCATTTGTAACACAGTTCTGGAACTGTGTCTAGTACAGTGTGGGGACTCTTCCAGACTTAGAGAACAAATGAAGGAACAAAGGAACAGATGAATGGATGTCTCCAGTAAGCAAGGCAGGTGGAGTGTTTCCAACAGAAGGACCAGTGTGTGTGTGCTGAAGCAGGAGCAGAGGGAGCCTTGAAAAGCTCAGCCGAGAGTCTGGCCTGGGACCTGGGGGAAGCAGGAGCTGCAGAAGGCTGCTCAGGAGCGGGTGAGAGCAGGTGCTTGTCAAGTATGGGAGTGGTGAGGCCCTAGGAAGGTGAGGCTCCATTGAGAAACAGGGTGGCATGGCCTGGGGCATAAGGAAACAAAATGCAGAGCTGTAGCTGGGTTAGGTGCTGGCAGGCTGCCTGAAGCAGGTAACAGACACAGGAAGTATGCCAAGGGCAGCTTCCAAGTTTCCCTGAGTGGGTGTAGCCCTTCCCCCTCAATGAGCTAGAAAATGCAACAAGAGGGAGCCGGTGTGGAGGTTTGCAGCCAAGACTGAGGAACCCTATAAGGACAGCACAGAGGCGGAATTCGGTGTGTGGTTTTCCACACGGTTGTCTATGTGAGGAGAGACCCCAGCCATGCTGCTCAACAAGCTGCCTCACCTACCTGCTCAGGTCAGGTTACCTCCTGGCTCCTCTCCGTCTCAACCTCCCCCCAGTATTTTTTGAAGATATCCCAGTCCTGATGCCAATTCCCACCCCCACAGACAGTGTTGAGCACACCAGACTAAAATGTGGGCCTCTCCTTCTACCCAGAATTCAGGTGACCCACGGGTCCTGAGGCCTGGAGGATGAACCTTATAAAGATGCTCTAGTCTCTTGGGGGATCTAAGCAGAGCCCCAAGAGACTAGAACAGGCCCCGAGGAGGTCTGAAGAAGAGGGGACAGTAGCGTAGAGGAGGTTCTCATCTTCTGTCATGAAGAATGGCTCTGGGAGGGGAACAGAACTGCTGTAGCAGGTTTAGTGTTCTGGTGAATTTCACCTGCTCGCTGCTCCCCTCACATGGGAGGTTCTTCTGTCCCTAAAAGTGTTTGACTCTTGGGGACATCCCTACATAGTCATAGGAGCCATGCCCATTGGTTGGTCCCAGAGTGCTTTGGGCAGATTCTCCCACCCTCACCCTCCCTCTGCTGACTGGTAAGATCAGTATGGGCAATGCCCCAACCTCCAACATCAAGGCCCAGCCTTCTCCAGGCACCCGGTTCTATACTTCAGGAGGATGGGCCCATGCTTCCCAAACTGCCCCTAGTCTTCCTGAACTAGAGACCTTGACCTTCAGCCATGACTGTCTCTTACCTCTACCACCCGACTCAAGCCTGGGTCTGCCAGGGGTGAGCTGGCCTGGCCACCCCTGACACAGGTTCCTGGATTCACTCTGCTCTTTGCTCTTGCACCTACATAAGTAGATTGGACTACATGGCACAGCCCTCCTACCCTAAGGCCAGCCTCCCCAGTAGGTGTCTAATTGTGAATAAGCTCAGTCTGGCTATCCCACGGGAACCTGGCTCCTGGCACAACTGTCACTCATCCCAGCAGCTGATCAGGCTCAGGGCAAACATCTTAGCATATGCACCATCCTCTCTCCTCCCTGTGCCCCAATGAGGCCCAGTCCCTTGGTACCTGCAGACCAGCAAGGTCCACCCAGGCACGGGGTCCCAGCGCCCGGCTACGCAGTCGGTTGCTTGTGAGGTAGAGTTCCCGCAGCTGGGCCATGCCAGCTAGTGCCCCACGTGCCAGGGCAGCTAGCTCATTGCGCTTGACCTTCAGCACGTGGACATTTTTAGGCAGGCCTGGAGGCAGCGTCTGCAGGCGGTTGCCAGACAGGTCAAGGGAGCGCAGCAGGCGTAGCTTGCGGAAGGCATCCCGGTGCATCTGTGGGCTGGTGATGCGGTTGTAGCTGAGGTTGAGCTCTTCCAGGAAGTAGGTGGTGGCGAAGTCCTCACGGCCAATGCCTGTGATCTGGTTGTGCAGGATCATGAGGGTGCGAACTCGGCGGGGCAGGCCGCTGGGCACGCGCTCCAGTGCATTGTTGTACAAGTGAACTGTGTGCAGCCGCTTGAGGCCCTGGAAGGCCAGCGGGTGGATGCCCTCGGCCCGCAGCTGGTTGCTGTGCAGCAGCAGGTACTCCAGGCTTCGGATGGGTGTCAGGACATCAGCTTCTACACTCTGGATGACATTCTTCTCCAGGTGGAGCAGGACCAGGCTGCGGGGAAGGCCTGCTGGGACCCGAGACAGGTTGTTGCTGGACAGGTCCAGATACTCCAAGCTGGAGAGTTTCCTGGAGAAAGGAGGGAACTGAGACGCCAGGCAGGATCCCATATCTGCCATCTCGGCAGCCCTTACCTACACACGTGACTTGTTCCCGGAGACAGAAATGGCAACAGACATAACCCCAAAGAGTCTCCAGAGAAAGCGACCGATGAAAAGTGGACACATAACTGTGTCCAGCTGGGACAAGCTGACACTGCAGGTGTCATGGTGACATGGGGGAGGGGGGCTGGTAATACAAGGACCCACCAGAAGGTCTCATTGTCCAGGCCCTCATCAGTCAGGTAGTTGTTTTGCAAGTACAGCTCCCGCAGGTTGCTCAGCTCACTGAAGGCCCCAGGGGGGATCTTCTCTAACTTATTGTTCTAGAAGAAAAAGGGGGGTAGAGTGGGAGTTAGAGGCAAGAACCAGGCCTCAGGATGAGCTGTGCAGAGCCTGGGGGCTACCAGAGGGGTATCTGCAGACCTACAGCACCTGGGTATGCTGACAGCCCATTCAAATCCACAGTGAAGGTCAGTGTCTGACCCAGACTCCTGCCTGCCCCTCTGGGTAGCTAATACCCTTGCAATGTACCCTCAGACTCACTCGGCATCCCCATCTCCAACTCTGGGCCATGTTTGTCCCTCAACAGTTCTGTTCCCAGCCACTGGTCTGCCTCTACCCTCATTTGCCCTCTCCGCTCCCAACCTTGAGGTGCAGCTTGTACAGGGCAGGTGGCAGGTGTTTGGGCACGTGGCGCAGGAAGTTGCTGGACAGGATGAGGATCTCGACGTTGCTGGAGCCATTGAACATGTTGTCCGGCAGCCCGGCGTCTGCCAGCTTGTTGTTGTGCAGGTATACAGACCTGCAGGATGGAAGCACAGTCCTCACCCCACCTGGGCTCCCTGGCCCTAGGCCAGCTTTGCTGGGTACCTTCAAACTCTTACTCAAGCTGACAGCAGGGCCCAGGGCACTTTTCTACCCTCCTGACCCAGGGAAGCATAGTTAAAGGGCTTCAGAACACCCTCTATGGTCAGGGACAGGACAAAAGACTCAGCACCCTGCCAGAAGTCACTACATAAATTAGTGACAGAGGCAGGACTTCCTGGCCCCGGCCCAGACTCCTTCATCTGAAGTTCAGTGTGAAAGTCCTGGGAGTAGCCATATTTCCTTGAGCTTCAAAAAAGGGCAGCTTCACCTACGGAAAGCTGCTCTTTCTACCTAGGCCCTACTACCACCCCATGCATAGGCCCTACCACCCCATGCATAGGCCCTACCACCCCATGCTCAGGCCCTACCACCCCATGCATAGGCCCTACTACCACCCCATGCTCAGGCCCTACCACCCCATGCATATGCTCTTTTTCCTCATTTACTGGACAAAGGCCTCATCCCTCAGGTCTCAGCCTTCTGATTCCTGAGCTCCACTAGGCCCTGGGTGTTCTCCACCACACCTCTGAGCACAGCCCACAGCCCACCGCACAGCAATCCTTTTATCAGGGCCTGCCTGTGCCTCCAGCTTTGCCTCAGCTTCCCCCCAAACCCTACACACACACACACACACACACACACACACACACACACACACACACATATTCCCACACATCCAGGATCATCCCTCTGACTTCTGACCTCAGATTTGGCTTTTGCCCAAAGGTGAGTCCATAGATCTTAGTGAGATAGTTGGCAGCGAAGTCCACACTGACCAGGGCATTCGGCAGGAATCGCGGTGCCAATGTCAGCTGGAAAGGGAAGAGCCGGCAGAAAGACCAATAGAGGTGCTGAAGCTAGCTCTGGGCCCTGCCTCGGGGCTCTCCTCTGTTTCCTTTCCTTCAGATCTTCCCTGACACCAAAGCAACTCTTCTAATGTAGAGACTTGCTCCATCTCTTGATAAAACAAAACATGTCCAATTCCCACAACCCTTAGCTTGGCAATCAGAGCCCTTTGCATTCGTCCCCACTCTCCCAGCCTCCTGGGCTCCTGGGGAAGGATTAGAGGTCAGAAGAAAACAGTGTGATTTGAAAAGACTATTCCATGGGTAAAGGGAAGGCAAGCTTCACTCAGGCCATACTTTGTGTTTATTGTTTACTTCTACACATTTTCAAATTATCTCCTTGTGTCCAGGCTTGTCTCAAGTTCCTGGACTCAGAAGAAGCTCCTGCCTAAATACTATGGAGCATGAGAACATGCCACACCAACCTAACAGCCTGGGCCCAGGCTGGACTCTGCCTGCCCTTCATTGCTTTGCTCAAATGCCATCTCCTCCAAGTGTCTGTCTGACATGTTGGGCTCTCCCTCCACCCATTTGTGCTGAAGGCCTTGGTTTCTTCATTATCAGACATGCTCTAGGTTATAGGCGATGGTGTGTGACCCTCCTCAACATCCAGGGCAATGGGGACCCAGAGGCCAGGCTGGCAAGGGCACTGGGAGCAACCACAGAGCTCAAGAGAAGAGAAAGCCAGGAGGGCAGGAGGACGCCCCCCCAGTCCAGGGAAGCCTACCCACCCCAGGGAAGCCTGCTCACCCCAGGGAAGCCTGCCCACCCCAGGGAAGCCTGCTTATCTCAGGGAAGCCTACCCACCCCAGGGAAGCCTGCTCACCCCAGGGAAGCCTACCCACCCCAGGGAAGCCTGC
>CAJQZJ010005020.1:6707346-6719087 GCA_907164525.1 Lophiomys imhausi
TGTGTGTGTGTGTGTGTGTGTGTGTGTGTGTGTGTGTGTGTGTGTGTAGGCGGGAAGAGTCTGAGACCTCCCAAGGCTTAGCAATAGTTGAACTGGGTTGCGAACACTCAAAAGTCACAGCACCTGGGCTGAGAATAGCTCTACACGTAGGTTCCGACTGAACCCAAAGCCAGGCAAAGAGGTGACTGAGCCTGCTGCTGTCCTATGACCTGCTGAGTCCCACTTCTGATTTAGTCACTCACCCATCTTCATCAGGACCTGATGTGCTCATCCGACCACTGCTCCTGCAGAGAACCCCCAGTGCAGCAGGGGTGGGCACAGCCTAAAGATGATACTTGGCTAAGTATTGTCCCTGTGGTCCCTCAGGCCAAGACTCAGCATCCCAGGGACTCAGAAATGTCTCTGCAGTGTGTTGAGCTGCAACAGGCACCAGTGAAAGCCACTGGTCCTAGAGACCCCCAGAGAAAGCCTCACAACCCTCCCCCACAATTCACTGTGCCTCACTGAACCTCAGCCTCCTCGTCTGGACCTAGTCAGGACAAAGTTTGATAGCAGACACAGAGCATCTGATGCCATTAGGCAACAAGAGCAGTGGTTACGGCTACAATGACCCCACAAGGTAACCTGTTCCATGTTCCCGGATGAGAGGGGCCCAGGTGAGAGTCCAGGTTCTGGGCTCCAACCCTGAGTGGAGTAGTCACCAGTACACAAGCCAGGCCAGGTCCCTCCCACCACTCCCTCAGGACATGCAACCACACAGCAGCTAGAAGAGTCTGACCAGAGCTTGTCATGGCAGGAAGTTGGCACTGACACTGGAGGATGGGCTGTGGAGACCAATGGCTAGAGCTGGGACCTCAACTCCGGCTCTCACCAGTGTGAGACTTTAGGCTAGTATTGAAACAGTCTGAATTTCAGTTTCTCATCTGTCCTAGAGATGATGACAGAAGTGCCCTCCATGGGCAATCCATAGGTCAATGAGGTACACACAGTAAATGCCCAATAAATGAATAAAGATGGATTTCCCCCAGTACTCTACTCTGGTGGGTCTCAACCTTTCTAATGCTGCTACCCTTTAATACACTTATTCATGTTGTGGTGACCCTCAACCATTCAATTATTTTTGTTGCTACTCCATAACAGTAAGTTTGCTACTGCTATGAATTGTAGAGTAAATCTCTAATATGCAGGATATCTGATATGTGACCCCTGTGAAAGGGTTGTTTGACTCCCAAAGGGGTCATGACCCACAGGTTGGGAACCACTTTTCTAACATAGCATGGTCCCCTCCCAACTACCTCATTACATACTCTGCAATCCCTGTTCACCCCATCCCGTGTCTAGACCCCCTTAGACTTGTTGGCCTGGCTGGTCTCAAGCTGTCTGCTCCCAGTCACTTGTGACTGTCACTCCTGTACTATTTTAGGCACCATTTTGTGCTCTCCTTGCCTCAGGTGCCCACCTTGCACCCAGCCCTTGGCCCTGGAGACAGAGGTGAGGTAGATCACATTTCTGTCTTCTGTGAGGAGCGGGTGATGCCATAATCACTACTCACTCAATTCAGGTGGCAGTATAAAGGGGTCCCTGGGGGGATTAGATACCCCAGAGAAAGGGTAGGAAAGAAGAGAGTAACAGCCGGGTCCCTTGATCCTCCAGTTCATGTGGCCTAAGCAGACTTGAGCCTCAGCCTGCTAGTCTGGCAGGACCAGGGAGCCCAGCAGATGCCCAGCTCTTAGGTGCTACAGATCAGTGAGCACAACTGAAGTGCCACTGTCAGAAGCCTGGCCCTCCACCCCCTGCCATCCCTCTACCTGTTGTTATCCTCCCTCCCCCATGGCTGATTCCACAGTCTTCTGGCCAAAGCAGTCAGGGGGACGTGGGGTGAGCCTCAACCTTACTCAGAGCAGGAAACCAGGGAATGGACAGGGAAGGAGCTGGTCCTCACACACACAAGGTACTCACTGGACAGGCTGGTTTTCTTCCCTCACCTTTGGCTCGTCTCCATAAAAATCCACAAGCTTATCTGTACAAACACATCATTTATATCAACATTCTGAACCAGACTGAAAGTGTTTTCATCACTACTTTAGAGATCAGGGAGCAAGGGCCCGCTGGGATCAGCCAGTGTGGCAGCTGTTAAGGGGCCAAACTGAGCTCCAGGGTTTCTTGCCCTGTCCCATGCGGCTCTTGTGGGGGGCCACCCGGTGCTGGGGCCCTACATGGAAGCCTGGGGCAGGCTCCTGGCTAAGGGGTTCATGATTCCCTATCACTGCCACATGTGGCTATGGAGCACTTAAGGTATGGCTAGTCCACGCTGAACAGGCTTTAAAGAACACACTGAGTGTGTGTGGATTTTAAAGGCACTATAGAACAGAATGTAACACCTGATTAATATTAATGATATAGAATTCCTTATTTATTTTATATTGGTTAAATAACACTTTTAATATATTAGGCTAAACAAAATTAAGTTTACCTGTCTTACTTTAAAAAAATTATTTGTGGGCCGGGCGTGGTGGCGCACGCCTTTAATCCCAGCACTTGGGAGGCAGAGGCAGGCGGATCTCTGTGAGTTCGAGGCCAGCCTGGTCTACAAAGCAAGTCCAAGACAGCTAAAGGATATATAGAGAAACCCTGTCTCAAAAAAAAGAAAAAAAATTATTTGTGCCAGGCATGGTGGCACACATCTTTTATCCCAGCACTCTGGAGGCAGAGGCAAGCAGATCCCTGTGAGGTCAAGACCAGCCTGGTCTACAGAGAGAGTTCCAGGCCAGCCAAGGCTACATAGTAAGACCCTGTATTTAAAAAGATAAAAATTAAAAATCCTAGCCGGGCGGTGGTGGCGCACGCCTTTAATCCCAGCACTTGGGAGGCAGAGGCAGGCGGATCTTTGTGAGTTCGAGGCCAGCCTGGTCTACAAAGAGAGTCCAGGACAGCCAGAGATATTCAGAGAAACCCTGTCTCGAAAAACCAAAAAAAAAAAAAAAAAAAAAAAAATTAAAAATCCTCTGGTGTATGTGTAGGGGGTAGAGGGAGAAAATGTCATGGCGAGGGTGTCGTGTGGAGGTCGGAAGTGTGGTCCTCTCCTCCTACTCTTGTTTCCAAGCCTGTACTGCATGCCCTATGCTAGCTGGGCATCAGGCTTCCAGACAGTTCTCCTGCCTTCGCCTCCCATTTTGCCATAGGAATGCTGGGATTGCAGATGTGAGCATTTGCATAAGCAGCGGGCTCTGGGGATTAAACTCAGACTCGTACAGCTAGTGCTTTTACCCACTGAGCCTTCTCCCTGGCTCCTCATTTTATTTTTCTTAACATGACCTCTAGGACACCTCCCATTGCACTGTGGCTCACATCATATTTGTTAGACAGTACTGCTTTAGAGTCTGATATGTAAACTGAGTCACCTGAGATGAGAGAGAAAGGCAGAGAGTTCAAAGGAGCCCAGAGAAAGCGTAACCTTGCCATGGATGTCTTCCCAGAGGAAGTGAAGCCTAGACTAGCCATTCTGATGGGCAAGTGTCAGGTAAGTATGAAAGAGACTCGGTACGCGTGAAGGAAGGCCTGGGGTCCAGAGAGTCCATGAGGAAAATCCCATAAAGCTCAGCAGACTGTCGGTGGCAGGTGGGAACCAAGAATGACACAAGCAGGCACAGTGGCTATAAGTCCAGGGCAGATTAGGCCATGGAGTAGCAGCCTGGTTTCTGGAAGAGAAGGAGCTGCTGAAGTAAAGAGGGCTATGGCCAAGGCTGTCCAAGGGATAGAGAGGCTGAAGTGTTGGTGCACGGATGGAAAGCAAGAACTAGATTCCCCAGGAATGGGAAGAATGGGTTAGGCTTGGAGGAGGTGCTCAGGCCCCAGCATTGCCTCCTGCACTCAGGGTCAGTGGACACTCACTGAGCCCCGACTCCCTTCCAGGCTATAGCGTGCTGGAGCAATAGAAAGCCTAGGAATGGGCATAAACTATGCTCCTAATTTGCAAGCTGGAAGCTCAAGTGCAAATGGTCCCCACAGCTGCCAACCCCAGAAATCTCAGTGTCCTCAGCAGCCCTCTGCCTAGAGGTCTTGGCTTGTCCTTCAAGGTTAGACTGAGCCTCCCCCGATTCTGGGAGTTGAATGAATTCGTGAAAGACAGAGGGGAAAGACCTGCAATATCATCTGTCCAGATTCCCAACTTTATCACTTAGTATGTTAAAAAAAAAATAACAAGAGTCAGGAGCTGGACAGATGGCCCACCTGTTAAGAGTAGTATTCCACTTGCAGAAGACGTGAGTACAGCACTCAATGCCTGTAACCCCAGCTCCAGGGGATCTGATACCTCTGGCCTCTGCCAGCACCTGCAAACACAGACACATAATTTAAAATAAGTCTTTTAAAAAGAAGAAAGACAAGGGCATGATGGTTCAGCCAGAAAAATCTCTTGCCTCCAAGCCTGATAACCAGACTTGCAACCCCAGGACCCACATGGTAGAGGGAGGCAACCAATTCTGGCAAGTTGTCCTCTGACTTCCACACACACTCTATAGCGTGCTCATACAAACACACATAGTTAGTTAATTAACTAATTAAATTTAAGACTAGAACTAATGTTTATCTTCTGCCTATAGCCCTGAGCTGGTCTTGAAGCCTGAGTAGGAGACCCCCAAGTTAACAAAGAGAAAGACAAGCCCTCGAAGCTGATGAAAAGCATGGGCAAGTTGTGAAGTAGGGGCAGGAGAGAGGCAGATGTGGTTTTTTTTTTTTTTGGTTTTTCGAGACAGGGTTTCTCTGAATATCTCTGGCTGTCCTGGACTCGCTTTGTAGACCAGGCTGGCCTTGAACTCACAAAGATCCGCCTGCCTCTGCCTCCCAAGTGCTGGGATTAAAGGCGTGCGCCACCACCGCCCGGCTAGAGGCAGATGTGTTTAAGCAGGGTAAACAGGGAATAGAATTGGGCATGGAGGCACAGGTCTCCAAGGGCATCAACCATCATGCCAGGGTGGCCATTAGGGTCCCAATAGGTCATGATCAGCACTCTTATATACAATTCTAACAAACCTACAGGTGCCGCCTCCTACCCAGGATTCAGACAGAAGGGACAAAGAATACCCTCTCATGGTGCACAAAGTCATTGAATCTGATACTTCTTACCTTGTACAAAGAACACTGGGGCTAGGGCTCTAAGAGTGTACAAAAGGGGGAAGGCAAAGACCCAGACGAGCCATTGATGAATTTCCCAGAGCAGCCCAGGCCCTTCCCAGTGGTGTGCCCTCTGTGAGCCCAGGATCTGATCGTTTTGGCTTTCATTTTAGGCAAAAGGGTCCTCCCAACGCACACCCTAATAGCCTCTTCCTGTCTGGCAGAGCGCAGTTTTCACCTTACGGAGCAGACAGTCGGGCTGCAAATGCTCAGCCTTCTGCCACCTCTTGCACACCTGCATCCTAGCCTGGGCGCTAGCCCTCGCTGACCGCCTGCTTTTCTCCAGCAGCTTCGGTTGCAGCTGTCTTCCCAACCTGGGCCCCTGCACAGAAGCCCCAAGCCGACCCCACCCACCTCTTCCACCTGACTGCAGGTCAGGCATTCCAACTCTCCGGTCCCCTTCCGCCCCCACCCCCACCCGGTCGGTCACAGGGGTAGTACTGAGACACACACAACCTGCTCCTTGCAACACGATCATGATCCTTACGCTCCTTGCCCTGCCCCTTTCTCTGTCCCGCTGGAAACCTCTGGCTAGACAGGCGGCCAAGTAGCCCTTGTGTTAGACCACTCCGAGGCGGACGAAGCCAAGTCTCGCAGCTTGACTGCGCGCCTCACCTGCCCTGGCGCCCTGCGGACTGATTTCTGCCTCTTTCTCTGTAGAGAAGTCGTTGTTGGACTCGGTGGAGCCCCCATTAACTGACGTGAAGAGGCACAGGATGCCCTGGGCCCAAGTTCTCAGTGCAGAGATCCAGGCCCCTTCCCAGTTCCACCTGCCCCCACAGTCCCTGTCACCCGCCCGTATGCCTCCACCTCCCCTCCCCATCCGCTCGCAGATTCTTTCCAGATGTACGCAGCGGGAGGAGCCCGAAGGCTGGGACCTCTGAACACCGAGTAGAAAAGGCGCCCCCCCCATCCTCATCCCGCCGGGGTCCTGCCCCCTTGAGGAGGTGACCGTGACCCTTGCTCCGGGTCCGCGGGACAGGGCGGGATGCGGCGACCCTCCCCGGCAGCGGCTGGGTCGACGGGCACACGGCGGGAAGTCAGAGTGGGCTGCCTGGGCGAGGCCGGGTGGCTCGTGGTCCCTCAGGCCCACCCCCGGCCGCCCGCGCCCCTACCTGCCGCTGCACGCCGCGCCGTGGGCGTAACAGGCTCCCCGGGGCTCCGCCGCGCTCCGCGGGCGCGGGCTTCTGTCATTCAAGTCGAGTCGTGTGCGCTGCGGCGCCAAGTTTTGCTGTGGGCTCTCTCTCCCCGCCTCTCCCCCGGCCCCCGCCCGGCGTGCATCTGCCGGACGCCGGCCTCCCCCGACACAGGCGCAGGGTCCCGCCGGGCGCAGGGAGGGAGGGAGGGCCTGCGCCCAAGGCGCCGGGCTTGGCGAGGCCCCACTTCCCGGGAGCCCCTGCCGCCGCCCCGGCCCCTCTCCGCCCCGGCCGGCCGCCGCACCACGCCCCCAACACCAGCCAGGCGGGGTGCCTCCAGCGCACCACCTCCGGCTGCCAGGGTGGGACCGCACCCAGTCGGGTGCCCCCCCGCCCCCCTGCACCTGAGGAGAGTCGAGAAGGCTCCTTCCATCCAATGCCTGTGCACTCAGCTTCTTCCTCATGCCTGAGAGGATTTTGCAACCATTCCAGGCACAAGTGCCTTTCCTGTTCCCTCTTCCACTCTGGGGTCCTGGGCTGTGGCTAACGCCCCCGGCGCCAGCCAAGACCCTGCTGGACCCCTTCCCGGCAGGCAAAATTCCTCGTTCTCCTCCCCTACCGTGTGCCCTCACTCCACCGGCCCTGGGAACCACAACTTGGTGAACCTTGAAGGATAGTAGTAAATGGGACTGGGATCTTCGTGCACGCAGGTCCTAGTCACAGAGAAGACAAGGGGGTGAGCAGGGAGCACTTGAACACCATTATTGCTCCCAGGAGCTGAAAATGGTTCCAAGTAAAGGCACATTAAGTACTAGCAGCTGAAGCAACACTATTTGGCGCCAAGGGCTTCACGGTGGGTGGACAGACAGCAAGACTGGGTTTGGGTGCTACTTGGCACCTCGGTTGTGAAAACAAGCTTGCCTCTCATGTGCTCTGGCCTTTGAGCAGGACTCACCTGCCTTTCAGAGATGGCTAAGGATAATGAATCAAACCGAGGAACCACTTGGCCACCAAAACTACCAAGGCCCTGAGCTGCTCTGGTAAAGTGGCTCTAGACCTTCCTTTTGCTCCTGAGCTGCCAGGCATTCTGGGAGTATCTTCATGCATTAGTCTCTTACAGCCCTGCAAAGAAAGACTATTTCCCCATCTAACAAGTAAGGATTTGGCCTCTGCCAGGCTGAGTAACTAACATTACCATTCAGAGCTGGGGGTTCTGGTCCATCTACCCTTCTCAATAGCCCTCTGCAATGGAAAACAGGCAGGTAAGTGAGAAGGTAAGGCTAGAGACTGGATTTGAATCCACGGCCATCTGTTTCCATTACCCATCACTCAAGAACTTAACAAGAATGGGAAAGGGAAATATTTTGCCTTCTTTGGCTTCAAATTCCAATCCTGCCTGAGCTCAAACTTGAAAGTTGGTATGATTCATCATAGGATTGGACAGGGCCCAACAGAGATGCATCTCGTGTTTTCTGGTCAGAGCCTAGATTCAAGTGGAGCTAAAAAGAACTGGATTCTATTGGCCTGATTACCCATGAACCCTAATTGTCTAGAACAAGGAGAATCAGCACACACTGAGTGCCAACAAAGTGTCAAGCACTTCCCCAGCCCTGAGGGGAAAGTACCATGGATTATACCTGGAAGGGCCAGGTGTTTCAGGGGCCAGGAACTTGGAACATTATATACTCACTTCCCCTTCCATCAAAACTAGCTCTGCCAAGCAAGTGCCCATACATGCTGTGTGTCTATGTGGTACTGAAGGCACAAGCTATGGTTACAGAAGCCCAGTCTGGAGGAATCGTGAGTGTCTCAGGTAGAAAATGGAGTGATCTTGCTGCAGAAGCAAGTCCTCTGGCTTTCAGAAGGGATGAGGCATAGTTGTTCAACTCTGTGGTGCTTCAGCTCTCACGATGCTTCTCAGGGTTAGCATCGTTTGGTCTAAGATCACTCACTACGAGTGTCAGATAGAGGATGAAGAGCTGCATCAGAAAATGTCTACATTAAACAGAAAAACTCCAGGACTCTGTACAGCACTATGCTCACAGTCAGTACTCAAAAACAAAACCAAAAAACAAAACGACACCCAAACCTGACCAAACTCCAAGAGATGTCCAATAGAGAAACACCAAGACTAGTGAGTGTCATGGAGCCTGTTATTCCAGCACTTGGTTGGCTGGGGCAGGAAGACAGCAAATTTGGGACTGCTGGACCACACAGTGAAATTCTGTCTCAAAAAATGGTGGGGTGAGGGTTGGAGAGATGGCTCAGCAGGTAAAGCCTTGGCACACAAGCCTGATGACCTGAGTTCAGATCCCCAGAACCCATGTAAAAGCCACACACTGTAGCACGTGTCTGTGATTCCACTGCACTCCAACAAGGAGATGGAAGAGGAGACAGGTGAATCCCTAAAAGCTGTCTCAACAAGGTACAAGGTGAGGGCTGACGCTGAAGGCTGTCCTGACTCCCTGCACTCACACTCTAGCCACCCATGTCTGGATCAACACACTAATAACACACACAAAGATCTTTTTTTTACATTTATTTACTTCAAGTTACATCTCCATCACAGCCCCCTCCCTCACCCCTCCCAGTCCCACCCACTATGCCCTCTCCTACCTATCCTACTTCTCCAGTGTGGGGTGCTCCCACATATCAGGCCCCCTTAGTTCATCAGTCATATGAGGGCTAAGAGCTTCCTCTTGCACTGGGGGCCTACATGGCAGCTCCACTAGGGCAAAGTGTCCCACTAACAGGTAACAAAGTTAACTATGTTCCTGTTCCTTTCAGTCTGTTGGTTGTAGGATAGTTATCCTGTACTATATGGCTAAAATCCAGTTATAAGTGAATACATGCCACATGCCATCATCTTTCTGGGAAGCCAAAACCGTACAATGGAAAAAGGACAGCATCTTCAACAAATGGTGTTGGTCTAACTGGATGTCAAAATGTACAAGAATGCAAATAGACCCATATTTATCACCTTGCACAAAAACTCAAGTCCAAGTGGATGAAAGACCTCAACAAAAAGCCAGACACACTAAATCTAATAGAAGAGAAAGAAGGGAAAAGCCTTGAACTCATTGGCATAGGAGACAACTTCCTGAACAGAACACCAATAGCTCAGGATCTAAGACCAACAATCAATAAATGGGACCTCATGAAACTGAAAAGCTTCTGTAAGGCAAAAGACACTGTCATTCAAACAAAATGGCAGCCTACAGATTGGGAAAAAATCTTTACACAAAGATCTTTTTTAAGATGACAAGTGTCAAGAAATAAGAAACTTCCGTCCTGCCAGGCCAAGTGCCTTCTAATTAAACACAGAAGGAAACAAAATACAAAAAGAGGGGAAAGAAAGCACGGAGCTAAGGCTGAAGGACAAGAAGGATCTGATGGTGGAAAGGAGAGAGAAGGAGCAGCGAGCTATTTATTACACTTCACCATCTGAGAAGAATCCTCCGTCCTTCAGGTCAGGACTCACCTTTCCTTAGCCAGCAGCAGAGTGCTGAGTCCTGAGCTACAGCAGGAACGTGATCCTATCAGAGTGCTGCTTGGGTCTTCACTGTCTCTGACAGGTTTTGATGTTGCTGCTGTCTTGTTTTCATTGTTAGTACTGGGGATTGAATTTAGGGCATTGTGCACGCTAGGCAAATGATGCACTGCTAAGCCCTATCCTCAGCCCTCTTTTTATTTTCATTTTTTAATTTTGAGACAGGGTCTCATCAAGTTGCCCATGTCTTGAACTTTTGATCTGCTTGCCTACTGCTTCTCAAGTAAGTAAGTTTATAGGCCTGTCACTATCACATCTGACTGAAGGCTCTTGACACAGGCCAAGACTTGGGACTGGGGAGATGGGTCAGTTGGTAAAGTGTTTGTATGAAGACTGAGTTCAATTCCCAGGACCCATATCTTTAAAAAAAAAAAAAATCACAAAAGCATGGGTTTACAGTCTCAGAAATTGGGAGTGGGGTGGGTGGAGACTGGATCCCTAGGGGCTTGCTGGCAGTTAGTCTAGCTTAACTGGTAAATTCTAGGCTCTTAAAAAAAAAAAAAAGTAAAAAGGCTAGAAACACAGATCAGCTGGTAAAGTGTTTGCCATGTAAGTCCGAGGACCTGAAATTTGGGTCCCCAGCACCCATGTAAAAGCCAAGAACGGCAGCACATGTCTGTAAAGCACCCCGTATTGTGGGAGCACAGACAGGCCAATCCCAGGGGTTCATTGGCAAGCCAGTCTAGCCCAATCAGTGAGCTTGAGGAACCCTGGACCAAAAACTAAAATGGCCAGCAGCTGAGGAAGCCACATGAACACACACAAAGACAAAACTCATCAGGAAGCGGAGAATGATAGGAAAACCACAGCTGAAGGCAGAATTGAAACTTGGGTCTTCAGGTTCCAGCCCAGCAAGAATGTCTTCTGCAGCAACCATTCTGTGGTCTGAGAGCCTACCACACACAAAACTGGAACGGTCAGGAGTACACCTTGGGCCTTCACACCGAGAACTTGACAGCTTTGGGAGACTCCATTTCTTCCAAAGTTATGGACAAGTCCAAGTTAAAAAAGTAACCAGGAAGCGGGGCGTGGGGGCACAGGCCTTTAATCCCAGCACTCGGGAGGCAGAGGCAGGTGGATCTCTGTGAGTTCGAGGCCAGCTTGGTCTACAAAATGAGTCCAGGACAGCCAGGACTATTACACAGAGAAACCCTGTCTCGAAAAACTGAAAAATAAAAAGATAAAAAAGTAACCAGGAGCCAGGCGTGGTAGCACACGCCTTTAATCTCAGCACTCGGGAGGCAGAGGCAGGCAGATCTCTGTGAGTTCAAGGCCAGCCTGGTCTACAGAGTGAGTCCACAACAGTCAGGGCTGCACAGAGAAACCCTATCTCAAAAAAAAAAAATGTTAAAAAAGTAACCAGGTGGAGCAAGTCTTCTTTCTGGCTCACAGAAGAAATATTTTAAAAGGAGAAAGAAGTCTTCAAAAATGGCCATCAGTGAAATGGCATGTTCTCCACTCAGATCCTTCAGTCCTTACGATGGCCTGTCTCACAGTGGATGTCCTCAGGGATAAGACACCTCTGTGGTTGGTGCCTCTCGTCCACTCACTACCAGCTTTTATTGCCAAGTAGTTCAACTGATTTTCTTTTTTGAAGATTTATGTATTTTGTTAATTTATGAGTTTTTGGCCTGCCCATAAGTGTGTACACTACGTATGTACTTGGTGGTGCCCAGGGTGTCAGATCCTCCTGCAACTGGAGCTAGAGACAGCTATGAACAACCATGTGGGTGCTGGGAACTAAACTGGGGTCCTCAGCAAAAGCAGCAAGTGCACTGAACTACTGAGCCAATTCTCCAGCCCTCAACTTATCTTCAACCAGATTTCTCATCCCATATTTCTTCCCTTTACTTGTAATAACTAAACAAACTTCCACCCTCTTT
>CAJQZJ010005020.1:6727420-6745397 GCA_907164525.1 Lophiomys imhausi
ACACACACACACACACACACACACACACACACACACACACACACACACACTCACACTCAAAGCCCATTTAGAAAGTCCAGGGATTCAATGGACGGTTGAAATGCCACCGAGGGTTTTGTTCTGTCCAGCTCTCACTGAAGGGCTGGTCCTTGCTGAGGTATCCCTGCTAACTCTGGCTCAGTGAGAAGACTCAGCCACCCTCAGGGCACAGCCACAAACTGTTCCATTTAACCAGGCTGGGGTTAGATCACATGGCACTGACTAAACTTACTGTGTAACAGAATCCTAGGGAGACTCAGAAGTATCAAAATAAGGAACATAGCATGATTCCTGCTATGACTTTACTGTTTTAACAGTCTTTGAAATAAGGAAGAGCTGGGTGGGAAAAGTTCCTGGTAGTCTCAGAGGCAAGCAGCGATGCTGGGTTTTCCACACCCTGGTAAAGATCACTAATACCCTTCCCTGAGTAGGGACAAACCAGCTGTACAGCAGAAACGCGACACCTTCTTCTTTTAAAGCTACAGGAGAAAATAATGGAGAAGGCATGAGTGTCAGCCACTGAGCACCCACGCCTGAGGACTGTGATAATCTGGCCCCTCGGTGGTGTTCTCTGCCTTTCTGTTGGCGACATCACTGCTTCGTTTCAACTACAGCTAAACATTGAAATTAGAATTTCCACTGTATTTAAGGATTCCCAGTCAAACACTCCACTGAGCATAAGGAAAGGCCATTAGCACATCAACCGAAAGGTCTGCTACTTTAATCTTCAGTTCCTCTGGGTGTTGGCGGGTGCTGAAGGAAATAAGCTGACACCATGCCCCCAAACACGCTTTACATAGATAAAACCATAGGAGAACAAGGACAGTGGACGTGTGAAGTGTGAACCGCTGCCAGCCAGAGCCGTACAGAGTGTGAAGGGTGAACGTCTGTGGGGGCTGGGGGCTGTGCGCAGAAGGGGCGCGGCAGCTGGGAAGGGGATGGCAACCAGCGTCTGTGCTGGTGGCCTGTTCCCATGCAGGTCTCTGGACTGGACTGCGGGTGGTAATGTCAGCACCAGGGCTAATCGTGCTGAAGTGTCACAGGTGTGCACTGCTCAGTCATGGCCTTACTGAGACATGCTAAGAAAGCCCGCTTAAAAGGAATACAAATGGGAGCCAGATTTAGTTTTGACCAATCATGAACAACCTGAGAATACTAGAAGCAAGATCTAAAACAGCCAAGACAACAACAAAAAAATGAAGTTACAATAGAGAGGAAGGCCTTGGGTTTCTTTTCTGTTAATGGTAGGCTTGGTGTATGTCGTCTGCTGAACCCTGCTTATCAGGAAGGGTTCTTGACAACTTGGGGACCAGGAAGAACCATATGAAGCACTTGTACATTTAAGATAAATACACTCATAAATCTAACAACTGTTTATAGCAACCATTAAGCATTGCGCTGCTCTAGAACATCAAGAACAGCAACAGGTTGCTTGTCTTCTTGAGACTCAGGATCTAACGGGGAAGAGACGGACTCATCACAAGTGTAAAGCCAGGCCAGAAGAGGGACTGTACTCAACAAGTCAATCAGTCTTTAGAGGGCCTGATGTGAAAGGCAAGTCAGGGAAGGGGAGTTCAGGAACGAGAAGAGCTTGAGCACTATGAGGAGCGCAGAGATCTTGCTCAACACCACCTTTTCCTCCCTTCCTACCAGGCCTTGCTAACTGTATGTGTTAAGCCTTTGCTGAGGCCTGTTCCTTCCTCCACATGGGCTGACCACAAGCCAGGAATGGCCCACTGGATCTCACCATGGGCCTTACCAGCTGTGCTTGATGAGAGAGAGAGAGCTCAAATACACTGAGGCCAGAGATGAACACTGGGAGTCTTCCTCGGTTTGTCCTCCACTTTATTTTCTGAGACAGGTCTTTCACTGAACCTGGGGCTCACCAGTTGGTTAGGCTAGTTGGCCAGTGAGCTCCAGGGATTCATGTGTCCCTGTGTCCCCAGCACCGAGACTGCAGACACGCACAGTCATGTCCAGCTGCTTTACGTGGGTGCGCACGCACTTTATAGGTTGAACTATGTCCCTAGCCTCTGCACTAAACTCTTACAGATCTGTTTCTTGTATTTTTGGTTGTGAGCCTAGCCTTTAGCGGCTGAGCCATCTCTCCAGCCCCAGATCCGTTTCTTACCAAACTACTCCAGGTTCACCCTCATTTCTAACACGCAGGGTGGTGTTCTGCAGTGTCTGTTACTTGTTGGGTAAGAGCCCCACCGTACTTACCGACTGAGGGTTCATTTTACCAGTCATCAATGCCAGCAGGTCGGAGTCAGCCATGGTGATCGTGCAGTCAGCCTTCTTATCTGAAACAGACACGTGCAGGAGAGAAGAGAAGAGAGAATATTCAGGGACATAGACACCTCGAGACCACTCTTTGCATGAGACACAGTTGGAGCAGTATGGGGACACTGGACGGGAACACTTTTGTTGTAGTCTTGTAAGAAGGGTAACCTTGATGTTCAATAGCAAGAATTACACAGGAAGGCACAGTGTGTTCCGCCACAGGACACAAGGCAGCCATGGTCAGGAAGGTGAAGCTGGATGTACTGATGTGGAGACCTGTGTCACATTTGTGACAGCAATGATGCAGAGGCAGTTATAAAGTGAGCCTTAACACCAGTACCACTTTTGCTTAAAAACATTATTAGTCCATGACAGAAGTAAAGGAGAAACAACTGCCACCTGAGACACTGATATGTTATTGTCACTGTGGCTGACAGGCTCAGGGTGACCCTCATGGTCCCTCCCTACCTTTGCATAATCCCCTTGGGCCAGTGTGAGCAGGACCTGTGCCTTGCTTCAGCCAAAGGATGTAGCCATCTGCCGGAATGGAATCCCTAAGATTTCATGTTAAATAAGCGTCCGTCTTGCTAGCAGACACACTTGCTCTACTGTTGGCTCTGAGCAGCTAGCCGGTACATGTGACTTCCATAAAGAGGGCCATAACCTAGGAGCTAGGGACGACTACAGCTGGAATTCTCAAAGCCATAGGACATTCATTCTGCTGATGACCTAGGTCAGCTTGGAAGCCGAGACCAACCAAGCCTTCAGATGGGGCCTCGCCCTGGCCAAGAACTTGACTGCAGTTTCATGCAACCCTATGCAGATAATCAAGCTAGGCTGTCCTCTCTCCGCTCCTTAACCACTGGAAACATGCATGCCCTACCATGTAGCCCAGGCTAGGCCCAAAGTAGGATAGGATTACAAGTACATGCCACTTAGCCTAGGTAAAGTGTGTATTCTTCTAAGTCATTAAAGTCATAATTTTTTGCAAGAAGAAAAATTAACATAACTACATAAAAATGGGGTTAAGCAACTTTTTAAAGTAAAATATCAGACACTAAATATTTTAGGCCTTGAGGGTCACAAGGTCTCTGTTACTATTATAGCATTCTGTGGAATGCAAAAACAGCTACAGGTAACACCCAAATGGGTAACTGGGCCAAATAAAGGGTGTTCTTTCTTTTGTTTTTTGCACTTATTTATTTATTTAGGGTGTGTGTGTGTGTGTGGGGTGTGTTCATGTGCACATGCACACACCCACGTCCATGCGTGCCATAGTGTGTGCACATCAGAAGACAACTTGTAAGAGTGAATTTTCTCCTTCTACCATGAGATCCGGGAACTGAACTCAGGTCATTAGACTTGGAAGCATTGCCTTTATCCAGTGAACCATCTCACCAGTCTCCAGCACAAAAAAATTTAAAGCAGTGTCAGATGGAGGGGGAGGTACCTACAACTCACAAATCTACAAACAATTTGTATCTAGAACACTGAAAGAATTCCTAGCACTCAGCTGAGAGGAGTTAGGTGAGGGGCTGGAGAATGGCTCAGGTACTGAGTAAGCGTTCAGATCCCCAGCACCCGCATAAAAAGCTGGGAGTAACAGCACGTGGGAGGGGAGGCGCAGACCCTGGAAGTCACTGGCGCTTGTTGGCCTCAAGTCCAGCTATGAGTGTAGGTTCACTGAGAGACCCTGTTTCAAGGGAATATGGCAAAGTGACATCTCAGAACACCTGATGTCCCCCTCTGAACCTCACAGGTGTGCACTCACACATACACATACAAACATGAGACCTGCCTGCCTCTGTCTCCCAAGTGCTGCTATTAAAATTACATGCCAGCATGGTCCAGCCTAAAAGGTTTTCTTTTTTTTTTTTAAGGTAGATTTTATTTAATGTAAATTATACCCTGATAGACATGACTTAAAAAACAAAATCTGCCTGTACCAGGTACTATAAAAATGTGAGGCAACTACAGCAAAACGGATATGACAAGGTTTATGACTTATCACTCCCACCCAAAGAAATGTCAAAAGACATGATGAAATATTCAAGACAACTTTCTTCAGAAAGGCCTAAAATGCAATCAAGGCAAGGCAAGCTCAGCCTACAAGTAAAGGCTGGGGTTTAGGCCTGGTAAAAACGAGCTGCTGCTGCTGACAGCCATTTTACTGGATCCTACACTGCTGAGCATGGAGACCAAGACCAAAAAGAAGCAAATATGGGATAATTCCATTGACAGGCTTCTAAAAATTTAATCTGTGGTGACAGGATTTGGAGCAAGGGTTCCTTTTGGGGGTAGCTAGTAATAAGAGGGGCCTTAGGGAGGCTTTTGGAATGCTGGGATGCAGCAATATTCTGAAGCATTCTGATCTGGGAAGTGTATTATTCTACAAACATTCATCAAGAGAGAACTTCAGATCTATGCCTTTTGCCACAGGCTAGACTTCAATAAAAGTTACCCAAAGCAAAACATTAAATAAACAGGTGGTAGACTAGACTTGGGTCTATAATTTGCCACTTCCTAGACTTGATGGTAGAAGTGGGGGGGTGGGGTGGAAATGACAGACACACTACCTACTCTCTCATTTTATTCCTTTAACTTTTTCTAACCTTTTATACTAAGTGTACATTATTTAAATAGTGTCCTAAAAGTATTTATTTTGGTATTACCAATGTATAAAGATAGAAAAAAGATTGGACGACAAAAGATTAATACCTCATAGTTAAATTAGCCATGATGACCTTGGGCAATGAGAACATTCCAGCACAAAAGGACAAACTCACTAAGAAATCAAACTTCTCAGCAGTCAATGTTTTAGGCAGTCAGTCAGTGTAACGGGGTACAATAGTTGGCTCCACATCTTATAAGGGATTAGTTCAAAGAAAAGTTGGCCTGTTCCCCAAACCAAGTCACCTTCTACCCCTCTATTTTTTATTCATTACATTTATCTGAAACTACACTGTGTGTGTATGTGTATTTTCTATCTGTATTTATAAAAAAAAAAAAAAAAGAAACTTCAAGGGGGCAGGACCCACCTCAGTCTTGTTCAATGCTGTGTCCCCAAGGCCCCTGAAGAGGATGTCACAAATGATGAACAGTCTATAAACTGACCAGATAATCTGAGCCTAAAGAAGAGAGAAAGAGGCCAGGAATGGCGAAACATGACTGTAACCCCAGCACTCAGAAGGCTGAGGCAGGAGACTGCCTATACTGGATGGATCTTCTCATCACTGTTCAGCAGGACAGGACTACCCTGGGAGAACCAAGGCAAGCCTGGGATACATAGTAATACTTGTCTCAAAAAGACAGGAGAGCTAGAGAGATGACTCAGGCTAAGATATGTACTGTTCTTACACAGGACCCACTTTCCATTCCCAGCACCCAGGTTGGGAGGCTCAAAGCTGTAACTCCAGCTCCGGGAGATCCATTGTCCTCTTCTGGACTCCATAGACACCTGCACATGCACAGACCCACACAGAAGCACATAACTAAGAAGAAATTTTTTTTTTTTAAAAAAAGATGCCTTGCCTGGCATGGTGGCACACACCTTTAATCCCAGCACATAGGAGGCAGAGGCCAGCCTGGCTAGTGAATTCCAGGAGAGCCAGGGGAACAGTGAGAAACCTCAGAAAAAGGAGGAAGCAGAGGAGGGAAAAAAGACAGGGTAAGCCATTAGGGAAGGCAAGCTCACGTTACTAAACAACTGAAGCAGGGTGGGGAGAAGTTTTCACTTACGCTGTGCAAATCAGGGACTGACATTCAATGGCCATCCCATGACAGCTGCTAGCAAAATCTTCTCTTAGTTATGGGAAGAAAAGTCTGAAACTTTAAAAATGAAGGCAATTTGCTGTCTAGAAAATCAAAGCTTACTGCAAGTACATAATATCAAAGAGTAGGTGGGGGTGGAGGAAGCTAACAAACTGAGATCATTGGACCTGGTCTATTATTTCCAGAAAGGATTGTCAAGCATGAGGCAGGTGACTTTGGGAAATGGAATCTCCTCTGCAGTGACTGCATTTACTGAGCTCCCAGCATGCTGAGCATGTCACACCTCTGTTCTCATCTGAACTTTATGAAAACCCTGTGCAGATGTGAGAGATAAGTAACTTGCCTAAGATCACGCAGTAGATGCTAAGTCTATGTACCTAAGAAAAAAATTGTATTTAAATAGTGATTAGAGAGAAAACAGTAACTCCTGAAGTCAGACAATGCTAGGTGCTTTACAACACCATATTACATCAATTCCCACAACAGCGCTACCAACAGAACCTACCCTCACCCGTTTTCTAGAGCAGACAACTAGATGCAGGGAAGGAACACAGCTCGCCAAAGAGACTGGGTCAAGACCTGATCCCAGGTTTGAGAGCCTCCAAAGGCTCGTCCTCATGCACCTGGGACAGGAGCCCCAGAGGACTTCTCGACTTGTCACAAAGGACCAGGGTGAGAACTCAGTAACTGAGGGCAGAGGAAGGAATAAAGAAATAACACATAACATTGGCTCCTGGGAGAGATGCTATGTGATTTGTTTCAAAGAAGTCAAGAGAGAGAAGGAACCCATAGTGAAGATAACGAAAGACATCCAAGAGGCAAGAAAAGGGGATGGAAAACACATTTGCAAGTGTTTAACATAATCATGTTATGTCACTACCATACTCTTAAAAGCAGATGAACAAAATCCATGTCTAAATCTTACTTTTTACCAGTAACACAGCTCTTGATGCTATGTACACACCAGGAGAACTGCAGCATTCCCCATAATGATGCCAGTTCAAACTAGGCCATGTTACTGAGGCTTTAGCATAGCTAGTATCTAACAAATGGGCATTTGTTGGGGGGGTGTAAGAGGAGCTGGCAGTTTCCAGTGGTGGCTTTTACAGGCTAAGCCCACATTTCAACATGACTCCTGGCTGCCAACAGGTGTCAGGTTTAGAGATTACCTTGCCCCCAGTTAGCCCTATTCAGGTCTGGAACTGGGCACCTAAAACAGCAAGGAGAGCACATGACAGGCATCTGTACAGGGAGCAAGGCTTTTCGGACGTTGCTCAACGGCCTTCTATAAGCAAACCATCTTTCATGACCAAACAACAAACTACACAGAACAAAGGAAGAGAATTTTTAACATTACCTTAACATCTGTCAGGAAATATAGTTCTAAGTAATTATTATCCTTCGTTTATTTATTTTTTAATTACTACTACTGTTGGACATGGTAGCCCATGCCTTTAATCCCAGTATTGGGAGGCAAAGGCAGGTAGATGTCTACCAAAGCCAACCTGGACCACACAGCGAGTTCCAGGCCAGCTAGGGCTACTTAGTGAGACCTATCCTCCAAAGCACCTTCTGTTCTTAGAAGCTGTGTTTAGATGGCGCCTTTGGCTTTTCCTCCTGTACCATCGCAGCTCATGGGATGCAAACAGCTCATCTACCCACTCATTTTTTGAAAACAAAACAAAACAAAACAAAAAAAACTAAAAAAAGACTATGTATAATTCAGGAACCTTTGCAGCAAAGCCACCTGCCATGCCTGGTGGGCTCCCTATTTGTTCCTACTCTGCTCAACAGTGCATAAAGAACTCCTCCTACGCACTCCCCCTTGCTCCAAATGTGTCACACTAATCCAGAGTCCTGGCTAACCTCCTCTCCCTCTCAAGAGTTTGGATACCTAAGTACAATCACAGAGAGTAGGGTGCTCATCCCTTGTAAGAACACTCCGTCTGCCTGTGTTCCTGGGGGCATGCACTCTTCCACAGCCTCCTTAGCTCACGTACTGGTAAGGCAGCATCCCCATCTGCAACACACCTCTCCCTCTCTGCCTCCAGGCCCCCCAGCTAAACACTCCTGACACCAACTTTGCTCTCTGCCACACTGAGCTGTCACTTTGACTGTGGTGACACCACTCTCCTGCTGTCCTCTCTGCTCTGCTCACTGTCTTTCCAGTCCATCGGGCCTATTACAGCTTCGATGAGAAGTGTTGCCAGCTCATGTGGAAAAGCTGCACCTCAGCTGGTGGCACTACTGGCCTATGACTAGGCTGAGAGGGCTCTAACTTCACTAATATTTTCACTGGTAAGTTCACAGCTGAATGGCTGCTAGGAGGTAGGACCTGATGGGAGGAAGTCATTCACTGTGGTGGACGTGCCCCTGAGAGCACCATATGTTCCTGGTGCCTTCCTGGCTCTCTGGTTCCTTGCTGACACATGGTGAGCATCTTTTGTCCTTCACACCCTCCCTCCAAGATGTCTTCCCTCCACACGTATGCCCCGATGCAGTGGAGCCAGCTGCTCCTGAAAACTGAGCCAAAGCAAATCTTTGCTCTTTGCTTTAGCTCTCTGCTTGGGCTACACGTATGCCAGTGCACCACATGTGTGCTTGGTGCCTGCAGAGGTCAAAGATAATGTCTGATACTTTGAAACTGCAGTTCTGAACAGTTATGAGCAACCATAAAGGAACTGGGGATTGAATCTGAGTCCTTTACAAGAACAGCCAATTCTTTCATCCTCTGAGGCATCTCTCTAAATACCTATCATGGTATTTTTAAAATCTTCAGTAAGCTGATGTTAGCCCTTCATCTCTCTAAAATGTTCCAGGCCCTCTCCTGCAAGAGAAAACTACCAGTGCAATATGGCTACTGTATAAATGGCAGTGGTTCCTTCCTTTGTGCACTATTCACACTTCTGAGGCCTACCACGTCAGCTGTTACTTGAAGCCCTAGGAATGCAGCAGTGCCCAGTGCACAAAAAGCTCTAATTCATAGACTGCGCTCTTGGGCATGGGGAAGCCATAAGTACTATAGAGAAAAAAATGAGGCAGAAAACAGCAGTAAGCACGGCTAGGGAAGGGCTTGCTGAGGAGGCTTTTAGGAAAGATCAGGCGATGAAGATATGTGGTGAAGACGATCCCAGGCAGACAGGACAGACGAAAGTTCCCAAATGTAGCAAGGAGGCAAGTTACTAAAGCAAATGAGGGAGAACAAGGCACGACCAGCTGCCCAGATCACATGGCGCCATCACAGAAACTCTGATCGTACTTGGAGCTGGAGGTGGCTTGGAGCAGAGAAAGGCACAAATCTGACTCTGGTTTCTGACCATAAGGCTGCCTCGTTAAGGACTGTGGGGGACAAGGACAGGAGCAGAGAGATGCAAAGCTCAGATCCAGTGGGATGTAGTAGAAAACAGGACTCACTGGAGAGTTATGGAGTATGAAAGGAAGAGGGGCCAAGGATGAACTCAGAGCTTTTGGACTGGGGACTAAGAGAACACAACTCATTGAGGTGAGAGCAGACCACGGGAGTACATGCTTTAAGGGGAGAGAGGGGCCCAGAGTTCTGTTTTACACACACCCTTAAGATACATTAGGAGCCGGGCGGTGGTGGCGCACGCCTTTAATCCCAGCACTTGGGAGGCAGAGGCAGGTGGATCTTTGTGAGTTCGAGGCCAGCCTGGTCTATAAAGTGAGTCCAGGACAGCCAGGGCTACACAGAGAAACCTTGTCTTGAAAAACAAAAAAAAAAAAAAAAGAAGATACATTAGGAGTTGCCGTGGTTTAATATGCCCTCTAAGACATGTTAAAATCTAGTTTCTAGTGTAGCAGGATTCTATGGCAAAGCCTTTTAAAGGGGCTGAGGGCCATGAAGGCTCTGCCCTCAGCAACAGATAAGATTCGGTTACCTCAGGAGTAGGCTCCTGAAAAAAATGATGGAGTTCAGCGTCCACCCTCCTCTCCTGTTTGGCCCACTTCCCACTGCCTCAAGGCAGAGTAAGAAAGCCCTCACACCAGATGTAGCTGGTCTGTGTTGGATACCCAGCCTCTAAGAATGGGAGCCAACTAAACTTACTATATTTCTAATTTACCCAATCTGTGATATTTTGTTATAGCATAAAACCAACACGGGTGTCCTCGTACACTTGTCAGCTAAACAGACACCTCTGAATTGAGTGGTGGGTCCATCATGAACACATAAACCTGGGAGTCATCAGCAAATTGTTTATAAAACATGAGGTTACATGAGACTCCCCAGGGAGTGAATGAACCAGAACTAAGCCTTGCAACACTCTGATGCCTAGAACTTAGGAGATGGATAAATGACCAAGGCAAGCCCAAATGTGCAGCCAATAAATATTAAAAAAAAAAAAAAACCTGGACATGTGATGTGAAGGCTGAAATTAACCACTTCATCTAACAAGGTGGCAATCACTAGGGACCTTGGCAAGACCAAATTTTGGAGAGATCAGGACAAAAGGTAGATGGAATGGGTTCAAGAGACAGAACTGGGTGAGAGGAAATGGAGCTAGTGGACACAGCCAGGTCCCCGGGTCGTCCACCACGCCCTGGACAATGTGATCTCAGGCTAATCAAAAGAGAACTCTCTCAAGCCCCGCTTTCATATTCTTTATGAAACAGGCAATATTTATGGCCACTTACCAGTAAGGAAACCAAAGCTTGTTCTAATGGCTGGTTCTGCGTCAACTTGACACAAGCTACAGTCATCTTGAGAGGAGGGAACTTAGACTAGGAAAGTGGTTCCAAGAGACCAGGCTGTAGGCAGCCCTGCAGAACATTTTCTTAATTAGTGATTTATGTGGTAGAGTCCAGCCTATTGTGGTTGGTGTCAACCCTGGACTGGTGGTCCTGGGTTCTATAAGAAAGCAAATGGAGTAACCGCAGGGAGCAGGCCAGTGAACAGCCCTCTTCCGTGGCCTCTGCATCAGCTCCTGCCTCTGGGTTCCTGCCCCGTGTGAGCTCCTGCCCTCACTGCTTTTGATGATGAACTGTCACATGGAACTGTGAGTGAAATAAACCCTTTCCTCCCCAAGTCGCTTTTGGTCACTGTGTTTCATCACAGAAATAGAAACCCTAACTAATACACTCAAGAGAGGTTGAAGAACTAGACCAAAGTTAGAATTGACGTGACAGGGCCAGAAATCCAAGTGGGATATGTCTAAGTCCAATCTAAGACTAATATCTCTTAAGTGGAGTCCCCCCAACTTTTGAGGGGATCTTCCCAAGGACTGAACAGTTCTTTTCAAGGATGTGTAACCCCTACTGCAGGCATTTGGGGGAACACCAGAGCAGACTCTAGTTTCCCAACCGGAAGCCCGGTGAGCTCAGCCACTGTGGCACTGACCTGAATTGGGAAGCACGGATCCTTTGCCATTCTTCACATCCACCACCCAGGTCGCTTCTTTGCCCCCAGGGCCATCCTTCACTTTAAAGGCAAAAATACCACCGATTTTCTTCACAAACTGTTCCCCTTCCTGGAAACAGAAGTAACACCAGGAATTACCTTCCATTCCCTCCTCCGGCTTTAAATAAACAAACAGGTGATGTGAGCAGCTGGAATGGCAGAGTCCACAAACACTTGTAGGATATTTACTCAGAAGTCAGAAGGAAACTGGAGACAATCCCCCCATCTGCCACCTCTGAAAAGCAGCCCCACAGATGGAAAGAAGGGGCCCTGGGATAGCAGCACCTTCTGGTAAGACAGCCTCCATTTGCCCCAGTGGTTTGACATCCAGTCTGGCCTAAGTGTGGGCACCTCCAGCCTTTGATCCAAAGTCTGTTCCTTAACTTCTAATTTTGGTTCTCCACAATCAAGACTTAAAGTGATTCTGAAACCAAAGTTTTCTTTAAAAGTTTAACTCCTGTCTTAGTATAAAGAACTATGTAGGCCGGGCATGGTGGGGTATGCCTTTAATCCCAGCACTGGGAGGCAGAGGCAGGCAGATCTCTGTGAGTTCAAGGCCAGCCTGGTCTACAGAGTGAATCCAGGACAGCCAGGGCTGTTACTCAGAGAAACCCTGTCTTGAAAAACAAAAACAAACAAACAAACAAACAAAAAAGAACTATGTAAACAATATTCCATTTGCCTCTTAATTGTGGATCTTGGGAATGCAGTGGCCTAATGCAGAAAATGTCTCAGCAGCCTCTAGTAGATGGGTTTTCCTTCTCTTTTTCTTCCTCCTTTTGCTTCCCACTTTATTCTCACTCTGCTCTGTTCATCTTCTTGAACATTTACGACCCCAGACTCTGTTCTAGGCACCAAGATTACAGCAGCGAGGGGTCAGACTAACACAGGCTGGCAGTTCTGCATTGCAGTGACAAAACCACCCAATAAAAGGGAGCACAAGGACACAGGAGCTGCTGAAATGGTGGACAAGAAAGAAGACAATGACACATGCATCTTGCCCTAAAGAAAAGCAGAGGCTGGTGAGATGCTCAGTACTTGCCTATGACCTGAGTTTAATCCCCAGAAGCCATTATAAAGGGAAGAGAGAACACGCCCCATAGTTGTCCTCTGACCTCTGCAGGGCATAGTACACATTATCTGCCACACACACAGATCACGCGCACGCGCGCACACATGCGCATACACATACACACACACACAGAGATAGAGATTCTAACAGAAAACAAAATTTCTAATTGAAAAAAAGAATCTGTAACTCCAGTTTCAGGTGATCCAACACCCTCTTGGGCCTCCATTGGCACTAGGCACACACATGGTGTACAGACACTCATGTAGGCAAAAACATCCATACTCATAAAATAAACTAATTCGAAAATAAATTAATTTTTAAAAAGAACACCAAAATAGCACAATTAATTCTTTAAATCTTTTTTTAGAGGAGAAGCATATTTACTGTAGAAAAATTAGCAAATATTGATAAGCAAGAAGAAGAAAATACAAATCATTTCTAATCTTATCATCTAAAGAAAATCACAGCTGGTGTGAATTCCACCTTTCTCTTCTACACAGAGTTTTAAAAATGGGTGTGGTGGCTGGGCATGAAGAGGCAGATCAATCTCTGTGAGTTGCAGGCCAGCCTGGTCTACATAAGCAAGTCCCAGAACAGCCAGGGATACACAGAGACACTCTGAATCCAGCCAGGCCGGGGTGGAAAAATGGGTGGAATGGCATATGTCTATAATCCTACTGAATCAGGAGGACTGAAGGTTTGAGGCCAGCCAAGCTGAAAAATGAGTTCTAGGACAGCCTAGGCTGAATAGTAAGAACCAAATCAAAAGGAGGGAGATCATCTACTTTTCTAGCTGATATGTCTTCCTGCTTCTGCCTCCCGAATGCTGTAATTAAAGATATGTACCCCCTTGCATGGTTTGCTTTTCTTTTCTATAAAGAAAAAAATCTTTTTTACGTGTGTGTGTTTGTGTGTGCATATGATTGTTTTGTTTGACACATGACTTTACTCTGTAACTTAGATTGATATCAAATTTGCAGCAATCCTCCTGTCTCAGCCTCCCAAATGGTGCTGGGATTACAAACAAGAGCATTTATACCCAGCAACATCTCTACCTAAATTTATTCTTAGGTATTTTATAGTATTCTTGCTAATAATATACTTTTCACTATATTTTATGACTGCATTATTACAGATACATAGAAAATATGATAGTCTTTTTATGCTTATTCTGGAACTGGTTACTTTTGAGTTCTCTTATACATTCTGTTTCCCTACTTCATTTCAGACTTACTATCCCTACAGTAATTTTTATGTCCAGGGTTCTTCATTCCTACTCGTTCCCTTAACAAAAACATAAAGTGTTCATTGTATTCAGACACTGTAACGAGCACCTGAAATACTCAAACGCTAATTTTCCCTGAGGACTTTACATCAACTGACATCACAAACTAACCTCTGTTCGTATGGGTGCAGAACTCCCCCCTCTCTGCGGGCATGGTGTAATAACAACTGAGGTATAATTTAGACCCTATACAATGCACTCTTTTTTTATTTATTTACTTTTATCTTATGTGCATTGTTTTTTTTTGCCTGCATGTCTATGTGAGGGTGTCAGATCTTGGAGTTACAGACAGTTGTGAACTGCCATGTGGGTGCTGGGAATTGAACCCGGATCCTTTGGAAGAGCAGTGCTCTTAACCACTGAGCCATTTCTCCAGCCCTACAATGCACTCTTTTACGGTACACAGTTTTGTAACCTTTTCAGTGCACTCTAAGATGTTTATGACCATTAATCTTCATTATCAACTGACAGGATTTAGAATCATATAGGAGACACACCCTGCTGTCTATGAGTGCATGTCCAGAGGTTAGTTGAGGAGAGAAGCTCACCCCAGATGTAGGTGGCACAATCCCCTGTGCTGGGATCCCAGACCAAATGAAAAGAGAAAAGGGCTGAACACAGCTCTCCGCTCTCTTTGCTAGAAGCTCTTGGCTGCAGATGGCATATGGCTCATGCTCCTGCCACCATGCCTTCCCACCATACTCAGACTGTACCGTTCTTAAACCATGAGCCAAAATAAACCCTTCTCTCCTTAAACTACTGTGCCAAGTATGTGGTCACAGTGATGGGGAGAGTAGCTAACATACAGAGTATACTCACTAATTTCAGAACATTCTCATTTTCTCATGTAAACTTATATCCATTTGAAATCAGTCTTCATTTTATGATTCTAGCTTCTGAAAACCACAAACCTGTTTTGTTTGTACAAACTGGCTCATTCTGAACATTTCTTATAAACAATCACAGTGTGTGCTCTCTGGGAGTGGCTTGCTTCACTTAGCAGGTTTTGAGGGTTCATGCTGGACTGTGGATCTACTAGTGCTCCTCTCCTTTCTATGGTCAGATAATATTCTATTGAACGTGGCTTGTTTGCTTGTATTTATGTTTTTTGTTGAATGTGTGTGTATGTGTGTCTATGGTGTATGCATATGTACACATTAAGGAAAGGGTGATCACTCAGCAGGCACACACGGATGCCAGAGACTGATATCTTTCTCAACTGTTTTTCCACTTTATTTTTTATTTTTTGTTTGTTTGTTTTGAGATAGGGTCTCTCTATATAGCCCTGGCAGTCCTGGAACTCTCTATGTAGACCAGGCTGGCCTCAAACTCACAGAGATCCGCCTGCCTCTGCCTCCCCAGTGCTGGGGTTAAAGGCGTGCGCCACCACACCCAGCTTCTTCTACCTTCTTGCGACAAGGGCTCTCACTGGGCCTGGAGCTCAGTGTTTCAGTTAGACTGGCAAACCAGCAATCTCCCAGGATCCATGTGTCTTTTCCCCACAAACACTGGGTTTTAGAAGCCCACCACCACACCCTGCCTTTACTTGGGTGCTCAGGGAATCTCAACTTGGGTTCTCACGCTTGTGCAGCCAATATTTTACCCACTGAGCTGTCTCCCCAGCCCCCCCTTTTAATTGGCTTTTATGAATAATGCTACTATCAACGTTATGTGGACAAAGGTTCTCATTTCTCTTAGATAGGCAGAAGGAAATTGTTGGATCATAAGGTGCTGCTTAACTCTTCGAGGAACTACCAAACTCAAAATAGTTACAATACTGCAACCACACCAGCACTGAATAGGGGTTCAAATTTCTCTATATCCTCACTACTGATAGTTACTCTTATTAGTCAGTCCTTTGGGTATCTTAGCCTTTTTCTTACAGAGTTACTACCCCCAGCCTACTGAAAGCAGCCATGGGATTTACAGCAAAGTAGCTGTTCTAAACTACTTAGTCTGCACCTACTTTTCTCAGTTCTCAAACTCGAGCCAGGTTTCTTCTGGGGCCAGTGGTCAGTGAGGGCCTACTTCCAGGTGTGTCTGTCTGCTTGCACAGTGAGTGCCTCAGAAATCAGCCAGGGGCAGGCAACAGTAAGCTCCAGCAGGAAAATTCCAGCAAGCATTGACAAGTTCTACCTTCTAACTGCCTAAGAAATACTTGAAGCCTTACCACTTACCTCCCCCTGCTTAAAGCAGATGGAAATGAATCTGCACTTGCTGTTCCTTTTGGAGAACTAAATGACCCTCTTAAAAAACCCATACCCCTGAGTCAATAACATTTTCATTTGAAATGGGAGTGAGAGTAGGTAAGAGGGTTAAAAGAGAAAAAACATAGTTGCAAAACTGGAGATCATTACTCCCAAGGAATCCTGAGTGCCTCTTATGGGAGGAAAAGTACTTTCTCAATGGGCTGAAGGTCAGGGAGTAGGTGCTGCTGTAAATGCAACAGAACAAAAAATGAGGACAGAATTCAAAGAATGCCAGTGGACTATTGCTAAGAAAGACAAAGGTGGAAATAAAACCTTCTGCTAGGTGTCTCACTAAGGTAGCAAATGCATTAATTGACAAAGAGTCCAGACTTCCCCTTTCCAGCACTGCAAACACTGTGGAAACTGACAATCGTGGGAAGGAAAACGCAGACTGGGGATAAGGTTTTGAAGGAATACAGAATTAAAATGAGACCAAGAGGCGTGAGCTTGCACAGCTAAAAGCATAGTGCAAACCTGAAACAGCACCTCTTTGTTAATCCCAGTAAGGAAGTCCTCCATGAGGGGTCCTCGGTGACCTGACCGCACAGTAGGTAATCTCTAGCCCAATCTTCTAATGTGACCTTTGAACCAAGTCCTCATAGAGTTCCTCATTTTACTGTGGTCTCTCATAATGAAAGGCATTCAAAACACAGCAGTGAGCTACCCTTCTGTGACTAGGCTGGCAAAGATTTCTATATAATAAGCCAATGCAGTATTGAAGAAGGTGCAGAGAAAACAAGCAGTTATTCTCTTGAGTTGCTAATATGTCTGCAGATTATTATCCTCTTCCTGGTGGGAATCTGGCAAGCTAGACTAAAATGTAAAATGGACACACTTAACTACCTAATTTTGTCCTTTAATTATTTAAATTAGTTAGTACTTAATGTACAAGGGGAAATTTATAACAGCAATGTTGCACTTGCAAACTTTAAAAATAACCTGATAGTCAGCATAAAAGGTCAATTGAATACATTATGGCACATATGTACAAACATGTACAATGTACTGAAAAGCATGTGAAGGACCTAATACACAGCCATAAGGCATATTACAGGCGAAAACAGAATGAGGTCATCCCCCAAGATGGCAGTCTGACAGTCCTGCAGCTCCTGTCCCAATGCCATGCCCGGAACCATCGGCCTGCCTCTGCTCCAACCCCAGAAGGCTGTTGGTCATTATGAAAATCCTGGAACAATGACAAGGCCCACTAGCCACTGTCCTCTCCCTGCAGTAAAGAACTTATGAAATGTGCTCAGTGTTTGCCTTTCCCTCTGTGGCTTTAACAGGAGTGAAACACCAGCCTAAAAGCTTTGAGTCCTTTTGTTTAGTTCAGCCTATTTTAATCACCTTCTCAGATGTGTGATCTGAATTGCGATTGTGACTGTAACTGGTTTGGTCTAAAATATAAAATCAATAGTGAGAACCCAAGAGACTTCTACATTTCAAACAATGAAATAAATACCTAATCTTGCTTATGAGTAACTCTTTTTTATTGCCTTTGTACATTTATTATCTATTAAGAACTAATTACAGGCATGGTGGAGAGATGCTCAGAGGTTAAGAGCACTGGCTGTTCTTCTAGAGGTTCTGGGTTCAATTCTCAGCACCACTTGGTGGCTCACAATCATCTATAATTGTAGTTCGATAGATCCCATGCCCTTTCCTGCTGTACAGACATACAGGCAGACAAAACACTCATATACATAAAAAACAAAACAAAACAAAAAAACCCACTTGTTCTTGCAGGGGACCTGGGCTAGAATCTCAGCGTCCATATGGTAGCACTCTCTCTTTCTCTCTCTCTCTGTCTATCACACACACACACACACACACACACACACACACACACACACACACACACA
>CAJQZJ010005020.1:6745407-6771922 GCA_907164525.1 Lophiomys imhausi
ACACACACACACACACACACACACACACACACACACACACACACACAGAGCATAATTGCAGTTCATGCTGGCAAAACATCCATATACATAAATTAATCTAAAGCCGGGCGGTGGTGGCGCACACCTTTAATCCCAGCACTTGGGAGGCAGAGGCAGGTGGATCTTTGTGAGTTCAAGGCCAGCCTGGTCTATAAGTGAGTCCAGGACAGCCAGGGCTACACAGAGAAACCTTGTCTCGAAAAACCAAAAAAAAAAAAAAAAAAATTAATCTAAGAAAAAAATTTAAATAACTAATTATGGTACATAAAAATAAATTTTCATGTACAGTACAATAAATCCAAATTGTATCATATGGTCCTGGCTATGTAAAATTCTAGTTTATACATAAGATGAGGGATGACAAATAAAATGTTCACTATGTTAACATTTTTAGTGACTCTAAGTAGTACAGTTAGGAAATTTTGACAGTTTTTAAAAAATATATACTTATTTGTTTCTACTTATTTTTTAATAACATTATTTTTTTAGGGTTTTTGGTTTTCAAGATAGGGTTTCTCTGTGTAGCCCTGGCTATCTTGGAGCTCACTCTGTAGACCAGGCTGGCCTCAGAATCACAGAGATCTACCTACCTCTGCCTCTGCTAGGATTAAAGGCATGAACCATCATGCTTGGCTTTTGTTGTTGTTGTTGTTGTTAATAACATTGTTAATGAATTTAGATATGGTAGATTTTTATTAATTATTTACTTATTTATTTTATATGCACCGGTGTTTTACTGTATGTATGCCTGTATGATGGTGTCAGATTCTAATATGTATGAATGTTTTGGCTGCATTTATATAAGTATATTACACATGTGGATGGAGAGGCCAGAAGAGGGTGCTGGATTCCCTGGAACTGGAGTTACCAACTGTGTTAAGCCACTATGTGGGTACTAGGAAACCAACCAAGGTCCTCTGCAAGAGTCCTCTTAACTACTGAGCCATCTCTAAAGTTAACTAAAAATTTTTTTCTTTTTTATGTTCCTGTATAATGTGAATTTTTAAAATTAGAACTCTTTTTTACAACAAAGAAGTAGCAAAAAAAAAAAAAGACTTTGAAAAATATAAACAAAAAGTTGGGCAAGGTGATGCATTCCTGTAACCCTAGCATGGGCATGAAAGTAGAAGGGTGTACTTGTCCTTGGCCATGTGGTTAGAAGTCATCATGAGCCGGGCGGTGGTGGCGCACGCCTTTAATCCCAGCACTTGGGAGGCAGAGGCAGGCGGATCTTTGTGAGTTCGAGGCCAGCCTGGTCTACAAAGCGAGTCCAGGACAGCCAGAGATATTCAGAGAAACCCTGTCTCGAAAAACCAAAAAAAAAAAAAAAAGAAGTCATCATGAACTATATGAGACATATTTCAAAGGGAAAAAAAGCCAATAAATAATTCTGGTTTGAAAATAATTCTGAGGAAAAGAAGATGAGGACAAGAGAAACAACAAAAATTTTGCTTGAAAATCCCATTATGAAACCTAGTATTTATAGGCTAATAAAAACAAATAGTGCCGGGCAGTGGTGCCGCACACCTTTAATCCCAGCACTCGGGAGGCAGAGGCAGGCAGATCACTGTGAGTTCGAGGCCAGCCTGGTCTACAAAGTGAGTCCAGGACAGCCAGGGCTACACAGAGAAACCTTGTTTCACCACCCCCCCAAAGCAATAAAGAATTCTGATATCATATACACTTAAAGAGTCATTGAAAATATCTTTTGGAATGATTTTTTTTTTTTTTTAAGATTTATTTATTATGTATACAGTGTTCTGTCTGCAGGTATATCTGCAGGCCAGAAGAGGGCACCAGATTTCATTTTGGATGGTTGTGAGCCACCATGTGGTTGCTGGGAATTGAACTCATGACCTCTGGAAGAGCAGCCAGTGCTCTTAACCGCTGAGCCATCTCTCCAGCCCTGGAATGATTTTTAAATAAAATCTCTTTATTTCAGAAGGAAATTTGAAGGCTCAGTGTGATGACTACACTGTCAAACCCAGTACTTCAGAGTTGAGGCAGAAAGACTGTTGTAAGTTTGTGTCCAGGACAGAATCTGTCTCCAAAAAAAAAAAAAAAATCAAAATAAATGAGAACTCCTTACATCTGAATTATACCCACAACTGGATATCTTCCTGACAAAGAAGACTGAAATGAAATTGATTTTAAACATTATTTACTGTAGTCTTTACATTTAAATCTGGAGATATGTGTTGGGCAGGGGGGTGGCACACGCCTTAAGTCTCAGCACTCGGGAGGAGAAGCAGGTGGATCTCTGAGTTCAAGACAGCCCTGTGTACAAAGTGAGTTCCAGGACAACCAGGGCTACAAAGAGAAATCCTGTCTCAAAAAACAAAACAAAATGAATCTGGAGATGTGCACATTTTCAAAACATAGTCTCACTAGAATTACAAAGAAGCCCTCTGAGACACTCTCAGGATTCTGAAACACAAAATATTTCACCACACAACATAAGATTCCACCTTGGGCCATGGCCAGCATCAGGTGAAAGAAACCCTTTGCCTGCCAGCACAGGCTCTGGTCTCTGGTGATGTTTTATTTACAGCTCTCACCTCTTCAAGCTTCTTCTCGATCTCCTTGAAGACAAGATTTGCCTTGAATCCATCACCTGCAGCGCTGGTGGGAGCAGCGGAAATCTGGTGCGCTCTGAAGGAGCTGTGGAAGAGTCAGTGTCAGTCAGGGAATGACAAGGTGCTTGGCTTTTCTTTTTGTTTTTGTTTTTTTCCTAGACAAGGTTTCTCTGTGTATCCCTGGCTGTCCTGGACTCACTTTGTAGACCAGACTGGTCTTGAACTCACAGAGATCCACCTGCCTCTGCCTCCCTAGTGCTGGGACTAAAGGCGTGCGCCACCACGCCTGGCGGTGCTTGGCTTTTCAACATTTAGGTAACAGAAGCTTTCAAAAAGCCCAAGAACAGAGATGTTGCAACTCTTATCTCAAGTACATAAAACAATTACCCATCTCCCACCCTACAACAAATACTGAGTTCTCACTTGAGGTGAAGCTATATCCTCAAGAAACTTACATGCCAGAGAGACCATTAACAAGCAAAAAAAGGGGGGGGTATACAGTTAGCTCAGTAGCTAGAGAGAGGGGACATCTATCTTAGACAGTGGTCAAGGAGAGCCCCTCTAAGGAGGTAAACTTCAACTACTAAATGAACCAGCCCTACAAAGAATTTTGGTGGGAAAGGCAATGCTAGCCTGAAGGAACTTAGATATAGAGAAAAGGAAATGCGGGGAAGCTAGAGCTGTAAGAAACCAAGGGGCAGAGAACAGAGCAGGAGCCTCCCTCGCCTCAGGTAACAGGTTTACTGGATTTTGTTTCTTATGTTTCCTTTTTGTCGGTTTATATATTTATTTGTTTTCCTGTTGAGGACGGAATCCCAACTCTTAGGCACGCTGGCCAAGCGCCCTTCCATTAGAGTGCCCGAAGTAGCTCAGTGGTGGAGCATGTGCTTAGCATGCATAAGGGCCCTGGGTCGGACCCTCACCACAAAAACAAAAACGGATAAATAAACAAAATAACCCACTGAGTCTCACTTTTAAATACAATCAAAACATGGGGGCAAGATCTAATTTATGTCTTGAAAAACAAATCTAGCTGTCAGCTAGAAAATGGACCTTAAAGGGACAAGCCAGGGGAGAGGAAGATCAACTCAGAGCCTGCTGCAATCACCTGAAGGAGAGGTAATGGCAATCAGAACTGAAGAACAAGAAGGAAGATAAGGCGGTGGGGCGCGCAGCCAGACTGGACGGGACTCACTGTCACCTATGACAGGAGATAATGTGGTGCATGACACATTGGATTGCTGTTCTAAGATGACAGCCACTGATTATGGCCTGATATGGTGTTACAACACAATTCTTCAAGCTCATAAGAGCCTTTTTCATCCACTGCAGTAGGATTCAGAGCAAATGACTGACTTCATCCCATTGTTCATCGGGAGGAAGGGAAAGGACAGAGCCAATGAATTTGCAGAACTGAAACAAGAGCCTGTGTAGGAGCACCTGGACGTGTAATAAATAGCCACACCATGGTGGGCTACAGGAGCCAGGTGCTAGGTCTGAGGAAGCGGTCAGCTTTCAGCTTCAGCTGCTAGATAATTCCTCTGACAGACCAGCACAGGCTGGCCAAGGCAGAGGAGCCTAGGATGTCACAGGAGGGAAGTCCAGCATCTACTCCGGCATCACTCCCTCCTTCCCCTCCTCCGGTCATTTTTAAGCATCTAAGCTGGTATGGTGGCATATACCTGTAATCCCAGTGCTTAAGAAATAGAGTCTGGAGGATTGAGTTCAAGGCCAGTGTTGGCTACATAGGGAGTTTGTAGCTAACCTGGGCTACCTGGTATGATCCAGTTTCAGAAAAAGAACAAGCTAGGCATAGTGTTACGTGCCTGTAACCTCAACATTCAGGAGACAGAAGCCAGGCAGATCTCTGGCCACCCTGGTCTACACAGGGAATTCCAGGCCAGCCAGGGGATTTATAGTGAGATCATGTTTAAAAAAGAAAAGAAGGGAAGGAAGGAAGGAGGAAAGCAAGCAAACACCGGCTGTTAAATGCACAGCAACATCAGGTGACCGCCTGCAACACGGAAGGCAGTGGTTCTCAAGGAGTGATCTGAGAGGTGAGCTCCAGCTAACACCTTACTAAAGCAAGGAGAGTATATGACTCCCTAAAGATAAGCTGCTGAGAGCTCAAGGGCAGAAAGAGCTGGTAGGATGAAAGAAGATGAGATCAGAGTGACCAACACAGTAAATGGGAGAAGACGACATGGTATGAAGGTGGAGAACTGAGCAGAAGACAGGCAGCGCAGAGCTGGGAATCGAGGAAGCCACAGAGACAGCAGCGGTAAAGTAGAAGAGTGTGGTGTGACAATCCCCCCAACAGTGTGTAGAATGACTCAGAGAAGGGACATGAAAACAGGTGAAGAGAATGGTGAGGAGATTGCTGCAGGGGTCCAGGCATGAGTGGCAGTAGCCTGTAGCAGTCTGCTAATGGAAATGAAAACAGACTCAAAACAAGAGCAGAATCTGCAGACTTTGTTGCTGAGGTGGGGGACTTGCAGAGTGGGTAGAAAGGCTGTCTCAGGAGTTTGGGGGCAGCTGGGGTGGCGGTGCCACTAAGATGAGGAAAGGGAGGTAGGGACACAGGGATCTGTGCTCTGGTGATCTGCCTCAGCTGTAATCAGCTAGAGAAGTGTGTGAGGCTAGAGGCAGGTGGATAGGAGAGGATCCAAGCTGGAGATCAAGTGGGGTAAGCATGAGCAGAGAATCTAGAGTGCTGAAATCCTGGAATGGACCACAGAGAAGACAGCCCCCAAGACAATGGCCTTTGGAACCCATTATTTAGAGGTCTGGGAACCAATGAAGATTCATTCAGAAATCAGACAAAATAGCACAAAAGCCTAGAACAGAGAAAGTCTAGAAGAGACAAGAATGTCAAATCGCTACCAAAAGGTCAAGTACCCAGGGACTGTGGCAACACAGACCTGGTTCTTCTGAGACACCCTTTATGGAGCAGTGAATTGAATCCTTCCCTGGAGCGGGGGTAGCTAGGAAGCTTACGTGCTTGTCTTTGAGCAATCTCTTAAAGGAATGCAGTGTTTCATTCTGGGTATAAACACAAGACAGCCCTGCAAACTTTTAGGATTTTCTCCAATATTTTAAGTGTGTTAAAATATACCTAGCAGAGCTGGATACAGTGGCACACACCTGTAATCCCAGCACGTGGGAGGCAGAGGCAGGAGGATTGGAAGTTGAAGGTCACCCTCAAGTACATAGTGAGTTCATAGTCATCTGAGGCACATGAGACCATATCTCAGAACATAAAACCACAAAAACCCCACATCACGTAAACTTCACCATCCAAACTACTTCTAACTGTACAGTTTGGTGATGTTACATATTTTCAGAATATTGAGCAGTTATCACCACTATGCAGCTCTAAAACTCTTTTCATCTTTTAAAACTGAAACTCTGGGCCTGGAGAGATGACTCAGCAGCTAAGAGCTCTAACTGCTCTTCCAGAGGATCCAGGTTCTATTCTGAGAACCGGCATGGTGGCTCACAACCATCTGTAACTCCAGTTCCACAGGATCCAATGTGTCCTTCAGGCAATGCATGAATGTGGGACACAAACATACACTCAGACAAAACAGACATACACATAAAATAATCAGTCTTTTTAAAAAATCCCTTGTGTGGTGGCACACACCTTTAATCTCAGCACTTCAGACACAGAAGCAAGTGAATCCCAATGAGATCAAGGCCACCCTGGATCACAGCAAACTTCATGCTAGCCAGGCTAGATAGTGAAACCCTGTCTTAAATAAATAAATAAGTTTGGTTTTTAGCTTTTAACTATCAAGGTACCCTTTTCCAAGCTAGCCATTTCTTGACTCCATCTGATAAAATAATTGATCCTGGCAGCTGAAAAGTGTACAAAGTATCTTGACTATGTGGCAGGTCCACACGTATTTCCAAAGGTCAAGGTTCTCTCTTGTTTGGAAAAGCTCATCATGTTATTGATTGGCCAATTTTGGAATTTCTTTTGATTTCTTATTGTTTTATTATTTGCCTTGTTTTGTCTTGCTATGTTACCCAGACTAGATTAAGTGATCTTCCCCTTAGCCTCCTGAGTTCCTAGAATACAGATACATTCATACCACCACGCTGAGATTCTCATAACTTCCTTAGATACAAAAATTTAGTAGAAACTAAATTATAATTGGTTTTTATTTGACTTTGGTGAATACAAGTTTACCGGAATAAATCTAGCATGGATAATGTTGGAAGTGGCTTAAAGATTAATTTAAAGAATATTCTAAGGGCTGGAGAGATGGCTCAGTGGTTAAGAGCACTGGCTGCTCTTCCAAAGAACCCTGATTCAAGTCCCAGCACCCACATGGCAGTTCACAGCTGTCTGTAATTGTTGGACATGGTGGAGCACGCCTCTAATCCCAGCACTTGGGAGGCAGAAGCAGGTGGATTTCTGTGATTTCAGGGCTAGCCTGGTCTACAGAGTGAGTTCCAGGATAGCCAGGGCTACACAAAGAAACCATGTCTCAAAACACAAACGAACGAACAAACAAGAATATTCTAGGCCGGGCGTGGTGGCGCACGCCTTTAATCCCAGCACTCGGGAGGCAGAGGCAGGCAGATCTCTGTGAGTTCGAGGCCAGCCTGGTCTACAAAGTGAGTCCATGACAGCTAAGGATACACAGAGAAACCCTGTCTTGAAAAACGGAAAAAAAAAATCTAGTTTGTGTCAGGATTCCCACTAGACACATGGAGTTTCACTGTAAGGCCTTCTCAGGCACTGTATCAACAATATCACAGACTGAGAGTGAAGAGAGGTAAATGAAACAGGAACTCTGTTTGCACTGGGACAGACGGTGGCTAACACCTTGCTTCTTAATCTCAGACTTTCTTTAGCTAAACTGTCTTCACTCTGATCACCAACTTATCTTCAGTGAGCTTTGTACGATCTACCATGTGGGGTCTCCTTCAAAGAACTGTGGCTTAGGAAGCATGCTCAGTGACTGAGCACTTTCCTAGCACACACAATGCCCTGGGTCTAATACCCAGCGCAGCCATAAAATAAAATAAAAACCTAATACAAAGCACCTAGTGTGTGCATGACATATACCAACCAGGCCTCTGGAAAGTGGCGGCTGGGCTAGGTGGTGGTTCTTGCCTGCAAACCCACTTGGGAGCCAGAGGCAGGTGGATAAGGCCTTTCTGGACTACACGGCAGAACCCCACCAAAAGAAAACGGAGGAAGAGATCTGATTGTTAAAGAACTCTTACAACAATAACCCAATTTTTACATTGCTGAAGGCTCTAACAAACAGTTCTCCAATGATGATACACAAATGGTGAATAAGCAGCCCAGGAATGATGTTCAGAAGATTAGTTACTGAAGAGATGCAAAATTGTGAGGTCTCACTTCACACTCATGAGAACTGCTAAAATAAAAAAAAAAAAAAACGGTAAAGACAACTGGGCAGTGGTGGCGCACACCTTTAGCCCCAGCACTTGGGAGGCAGGGGCAGGCAGATCTCTGTGAGTTCAAGGCCAGCCTGGTCTACAGAGTGAGTTCCAGGACAGCCAGAGCTAATACACAGAGAAACCCTGTCTCGAAAAAACAAAAAACAAACAAACAAAAAAAACCCAACCAAACCAGTAAGGACAAGAGTAAGGAGAGACTGGAGCTTTCATGCAAATGAAATAGCATTCAGCCTTCAAAAAGAATAAAGCTCCTTGAAAATACTATGTTAAGCCGGGCGGGTGGTGGCGCATGCCTTTAATCCCAGCACTTGGGAGGTAGAGGCAGGCGGATCTCTGTGAGTTCGAGGCCAGCCTGGTCCACAAAGTGAGTCCAGGACAGCCAGAGCTGTTACACAAAGAAACCCTGTCTCGAAAAACCAAAAAAAAAGAAAATACTATGTTAAATCAAAGAAGCCACTCACAAAGGAATAAGATTTCCTTTATATGAAATTTGCAGAGTAGGCAAATCCAGAGACAGGGGTGGGTGGGCAGCTGTCACACTACGGATGAGGCAGACTGGAAGTGAAAGCATTTGGGGTGTGTATTGGGGGGGGGGTGATGAAATTTTCTAAAATTGATCATGGTAAGGACAATCCTGCAAACCACTGAACAGACTTTAAATGAGTGAGCTGTGCAGCATGTAAAGTGTACCTTTAGAGAGTAAAATCATTTCTAAAAAGTGGTTCCTGTTATTCTTAGTATTAGAGATGAACACTAAAATCCTCCAATTCACGCTCACTCTTGAACACATGGAGTGACAGGTCATCAGTTGTTCTGACTAGAGAGGGTTATGCAATGCGAGCACTGGGGTAAAGTTCACCAACAACCAGCAAGTCCCTTTGACCTCAGAGCTGGCCTATGAGCCCATATGGCATGATAGATATACAGCCTCGAGAGCTGGGCGTTAAACAAAAGCTCTTCAGGATATGGTGGGAAATGCAATCCAGTCCGCCTTGACCAAGCTGTAGGCTGTGACAAGGGGGCTTTTCCAGTTCTGAACTAAAAAGTCAAGTTCATTTTCTCCAAACCACTGAGTGAAACCTAGAACTCAATGAGACCATTTCAATCACTTCACCAGGGCATGAACTAGAGGACAGGAAAGAAGAAAGGCAGGGGAGTAAACTCGCAGTTCATTCACCCAACACTACATGGTGTTGCAGGCACTCTTTGGTAATTTTCCGAACTCTAAAGTAGATATTTTCAATATTTTCTAATTGATGAAAAGGTTAACAGGACCAAACCAGGTAGTGATCAAAAAATTAGTAGAGTGCTCTTTCTGGTCACCTCTCTCTCTTTGTTTGAAAAACACAGCCCCCCCCCCCAAAAAAGCAAAACAAAACAAAAAAAACAAACAAAAAAAACCCCCAAAACTCACAACTCAAATGACACCATCTACAGATGGCATTTAACTAGTTTTCTAAATCCCTGTTCTAGCTGCTAAAAACTGATGGTGAATATAGAGACACATAAATCACATAATTTTTTTTTTTTTTTTTTTGGTTTTTCGAGACAGGGTTTCTCTGTGTATCTCTGGCTGTCCTGGACTCACTTTGTAGACCAGGCTGGCCTCGAACTCACAGAAATTCACCTGCCTCTGCCTCCGGAGTGCTGGGATTAAAGGCGTGCGCCACCAACGCCCGGCTATAAATCACATAATTTTCTATTTAAAAACAAGCTAAAGTAGCCGGGCAGTGGTGGCGCACGCCTTTAATCCCAGCACTTGGGAGGCAGAGGCAGGCGGATCTTTGTGAGTTCGAGGCCAGCCTGGTCTACAAAAGTGAGTCCAGGACAGCCAGGGCTACACAGAGAAACCGTCTCGAAAAAAAAAAAACAAAAAAAACAAAAAAAAAAAAAACAAGCTAAACTAATGCATGTATGTGTCCACTGTGTTCTTGAGAAGGCCTGGGAGTGGCAAGAGCAAGCACCTAGCCGGCACCCATAAATGGTGTCTCAGCATCATTCACCACTAAAGGAAACCACGATTCCTTGGGAAATGACAGATGGTAGGGACGGGACACGGAAAGTACAAGAACCCGAACTTGGTTCCCAGAACTACATCACGCAGCTGACAGCCACCTATAATTCCAGCTCCAGGGACTCTGGTACCTTCACTCACCTGCATATGCATCCCAAACACATGCATCAGTAAACACTAAAAATAATAAGGGTTGTTCTCAGCACCAAAATAACTGATCCTAATGGAATGTGACCTCCCGGATAAGATAAGGACTCATGGATTCATACATATGAGCCACCATGCCCGGCTGGAAAACTCTTTCTTATAGCAGAATACCAGTAACTGCAGAAGGAAAAATTACAAAATCATTAAAGGGTGATAATTAAAGGAGTGCCCCTGTAGTTTGTCTTTTTAAAATAAACTTACTGACATTCATAAAAAGGGCAAACTACAGAGGCAGAAAACAGCAGGGTTGCAAGGATAGAGTAAGCGTTGCTGGAGAGGTACATACAAAGGTGAAGAGTGGGGCGTGGTGGCACACCCCTTTAATCTCAGCACTTTGGAGGCAGAGGCAGGCAGATCTCTGAGTTCAAGGCCAGCCTGGTCTACAAAATGTTCCAGGACAGCCAGGGCTACATAGTGAGACCCTGTCTCAGGGGGAAAAAAAGAAAAACAACAACAAAAAAAGAGGATAAGACAAAAATAAACACCTAAAGGACTAGGGGAAGCAGGTAATGGAATCATTCTGGATCTTGTGGTGGTAATTATAAACTATACATCATTCGAGTGTGAGTACTTGCAGGGATATACTAAAAAGGCAAAGCAGGAAGATAGATCACTGCCTCTAATAAAAGGCTAGCCTGGGCTACAGTGTGAGACTGTCTCAAAAAAATCTGTGGACAAACTTCCTAATGTTACTCTGAAGAATATGAACTATCTATGCTAATTACACCAACTGTGTTGGCTTTTCACAGCTTGATTTTCTTTTTTTACTAAAGGGTTTCATCTACAAGTGTAAACAAGATGGTATTCTAAGATCACAGGCACAGAATGGATGAATCAGATTTAGGAAGAAACAAAATTAAACCCCCTTTGTTTGATTCAAAAACATTTACTCACTATGAGGCAGATCCTATGGGGCAGGAAAAATCACAGCCTTAATTAAGCCTCAAGAGACCAAAACTGGAGTAGGATCTAAGTACTACAAAAGGTCGTGGACATTTGAAAGAAGACAGTCTTTGAGATGGGTCTTAATGTTTGAAGCAAAAATAAAAGTCTGGGCAGAGAAAGAAGAGAGGAAAAACACCTCAAAGTTTTAAAAGACTCTCAGTAAGTAAGAGTGGCCCCTATCCTTTGTAGAACAAAAATCTACAAATAAACGAGTAAGTAATTACCAAGAATTTCAAGGGAAAAAGAGCCCATTGGTGTTAAAAAGCTATAATGTAGGTAAAGACTTTTAAGGCGGGAAAATATGGTCAAGAATAATCAATTCCACTCAGAACACATCTGACCTCGAACAGACCCTGAGGTATTCCAGCACACACAAAAGCAAAGGTGATTCACTATGAAAGGGTCATCATGACAGGGAATAATTAAAGTAACAAGAAAAAGAAAAAAGTTTTGTGGACTAGGGATGATTTGCTGGTGTATGTGGGGCAAGGAGCTGAGAAGAAAAAGATGGGACAATTCAAAAGAGGGTATTCATGATATCTGGTACAGAAGGTGGTTGGAAACCAAGCATACAGAGGAAATTTGGGCCTTAGAAAAAGAGGAAGAACCCTGAGGGGCTGCGAGGAAGGTGAGGGATCCTAGAGGGCTGGGGCATGGGAAACCTAGAGAGGCAGACGCATCAAAGAAAAGAAGAAAGCAAGACACAAGGAATTCCAGCAACAATGAGGGCTTGATTCAGAAACACACTTGCAGGAGTCCAACGGCACATGTGTTTGGTGGCTCTCTCTGAATCACTCCAGCAGCCAGAAAGGTCAAAAGAGAAAACCAAACCGTGAGAGAGGAAACCAAATGGTGACTTGCCGGGATTCCGCGGGCTTGTGGGTCAGCACTCCGGGCTTCGCTGCCTCCTTAACAAAATTTTCCTAACACTGCCTTGCCTTAAAAACTAACAGCTTAACTTTTAAAGCCATGTTAAATTAGTAATGCCATACTTTCCCTTAAATGCTTAATCAAATTGTGATTGTTTGTTTGTTTGTTTAAATATGCAAGCGTCACTTATGGTGAGCAGTCATAAGGACGAAAGTGACAAAAGTCAGAATGCCACTTACCCGGCGGCTTCAGGAAACCCCATCCTGTAGAGGGTGACAACCACAGCTCCCCCGAGGCCTAAATTGTGCTGCAAGGCCACCTTCGCCCCGGGAACCTGCCTCTTTCCGGCTTCGCCTCTCAGCTGCCAGCAGAGCTCGGCGCACTGGGCCAGACCTGGCGAGTCGAGCACAGAGCGTCGCGGAAGAGTTAGAGCGCGCACTGGGCCAGACCTAGCGAGTCGAGCACAGAGCGTCGCGGGTGCCTTAGAGCGCAGCCTCCGCCCGCCCCAGCGCCCCTAGACCGGACTTCCCGCCCAAGCCACTCGCCTCAGGAATTTAAAGCCCCAGAGTATCAACTAGTTCCCACGCTAAGAGAATTAGCATTAAAAGAATAAATAAAAAAAGAGAAGACTCGAGTTCAGGAAATCATAAAATGCTCGCACTCTTTCTTCAACCCATTTTTTTCTACCGAGGTGGTGCCGCCTGTAATGGCACACACTTTTAATCACAGAGACAGGTGGATCTCTGTGAGTTCAAGGCCAGCCTGGTTTATCTAGTGAGTTCCTGGACAACCAGGGCTACACAATGAGATTCTGTCTACAAAAAAAGAAAAGAAAGAGAAGTAATAATTTTTTTTGAGATGGGAACATTTTGAAAAGCAATGAAGAAAATCAAACTCTAGAAAGATGCAGGTGATATGAAGTCAGAAATGGAAAAAATGGGGTGGGAGTAGGGAGAAGTCTATAACACTAAGAATGTTTGAAATAGTCATGGAGAATCATATTTACCTACAAGTACATATAATACATATAAGTGTATGTACATACATACACATTTGTATATATCATTTAAATAAAGTTATACCACTTGGAACAATAATGCCTGATAATAATTCCAAGCGCTACAGACTAACAAAAGCTGCCAGGCATGAGAAACCTTTTGAATTGCTGGTCAGAGACTTTTGTTGCCCATGGTTTCATCCCAGAAGTCAAAGGTACGAGTCTATTGCTAAAGACAGCACACACTTGGAGCCAGGACTCAGAAGAGTCAGCTGGACCTAACCCAAAAGCCTCCTTCCTGAGGGCTAGCTTTCCTGGTACCAGAAGGTGCCATGCAAGCTTCAAGGAGGTGATGCAGCCAATCGTACTACTCAGCCGTAGTCTCTATGACCACAAGAATGACCAGCACAGCAAGATATCCCTAAAAGTGTGATAGTGACACTTATATATAGCTGTCTCCCCCACCTCCCACCCCCACACTCCCGGACAGGCTGGCCTGGAACTCACAGAGATCTCCCTGCCTCTACCTCCTGAAGTGCCGGGACTAAAGGTGTGTAACACCAACACCCAGCTGACACTTATATCTTAATGGTAAACACATACACACATACACACACAATTTAAAAATAAAAATAAGGAGCTGGAGAGATGGCTCAGCAGTTAAGAGCACTGGCTGCTTTTCCAAAAGACCGGGATTCAAATCCCAGCACCCACATGGCAGTTCACAGCTGTCTGTAATTGCCGGACATGGTGGTGCACGCCTTTAATCCCAACACTTGGAAGGCAGAGACAAGTGGATTTCTGTGAGTTCGAGGCCATCCTGGTCTACAGAGTGAGTCCAGGACAGCCAGGACTGTTACACAGAGAAACCTTGTCTCAAAAAACCAAAAAAAAAAAAAAAAAACAAAACAAAAACCCCAAAATATAAAAATAAAATAAAAATAGGTTGGATGGTCGTGGCAGCAGCACACACCATTAATCCTAGCACTCGGGAGGCAGAGGCAGGCAGACGTCTAATGAGTTCAAGACCAGCCTGATCTGCAGAGCAAGTTCCAGAACAACCATGGTTACACAAATCCTGTCTCAGACAGACAGACAGATGAATGAATGAATAAAATAAAAATAAATTTAAAAATAACTCTTACAAAAGCCTTAGATTATACGTAAAGGGTATTTCACAGCTGGAAGGCAGACTGGCAAATGGAAGATGCAGGCCCTACCACCTCCCTGAGCATCGTGAAAAACTTTCATAAAGAGATGATTCCATAGAGGAGAGAAAATAATAAAACTGCCTAACAGCTTCTCAAATGACATAATAAAAGAAACAAAAGACCATGAATAGCAAAGCAGTATACCACACTGTGTATACTCAGTCTGCCCACCCGGCCCTCCCTAGTTTATCTTTGTTCTGGAAGACTTTAGTACTTGACTCAGGGCCTTCTGTATCTTAAACAAGTGTTCCTGGGACAGCCTGTCACACTTTCTTCCTCTCCTTTCCAGTCCATCCGGCTTTTCTATTTTCTACTGCATTATAATCTTATAAAATCTGAGGGTTTTGTTGTTGTTGTTGTTTATTGTTAGTTTTTTTGAGACAGGGTTTCTCTATGTAGCTCTGGCTGTCCTGGAACTCACTCTGTAGACCAGGTTGGCCTCGAATTCACAGAGATCCTCTTGCCTTTGCCTCCTGAGTGCTGGGATTTCATAGGGTGGTGTTAAGCATTCTAAATATTAATTGGTCTTGCTTGTTGTCTATTACTTACATTGCCTTTGATTGGTTAAATAAATGCTGAGGCCTGGAGATTGGGCAAAGACGGAGGTAGGCAGGACTAAGGTGCAGAGGGCTTCAGAGACAGAGAGCATCTTGGGAGAGAAGCCAGGAGCAGGAAGAAGGAGGACACTCGCCATGGGGTAGATTAAAGAAGATCAATTTCACGTGGCCTGGAACATCGGCATAGCGTGGAGAATAGCAGTCCAAAGGGATGTATGTATATATGGGGTCATATTTGGGTAATAGAATTATGAACTAGCTTAAATGGGCTAGGATTGCACAATTCAGACCAAGGGCTTGTTGAAATCCATCCGGTGTCTGTGTGCTCTTTTATAATGGGGGGTTAAGGATTAACACCACCGACCAATTAATGATAATATAAATACTGGTTAAATCATTTAATTAGCCATTTTTTTTCTACAGGGATCAAAAATGTGAGCCACCATGCTCAGCTGAAATTTAAGTTTTAAATAGAAATAAAACAAGCTTAACTGCTTTAATAAATACATTGTTAACTATAACTTCTCTTTTGTGGAAACTGCAAGAACTTAAAGTAGTCCATTAACCAACACATAAAATAAGATAATAAAGAGAAAACACAACCATCTATCGCTACAGAAATAAACCATGAATTTTATCACTAACTTATTTTAGAAACTGCAATACAGGAGTTGTCATTTTTCAGTTAAAGACCTAAGAGTCAACGTGATTAATTTCTAGCTGGTCAGAAGAATCACATGGCCAGTGGGCAGCAGAGCCATAGTAAAATTATTTCATAATTTCCAGTCCAGTTTTCTCAAGAGAAAATTGGTTCCATGCAATGCTAACCAGGCATCCAACAACAGGTACTGTGCTCATCTGAAATGATCTTATCTGGCAAGTCTAGCAAGATCTCTGTTAGGAAACATCTTGTTAGCACTGCAGCTAAAGGTAAATCAAAGGACTGCAGTTAAAAAGCATTAAAATCTCCAGTCAAGTTCAAAGAATACAAACATGCTGAAATCACAGACTTCAGCCACTCATGGTGGCTCATCCCTATAATCTCAGCATTTAGGAGGAGCAGGTGGGGGGACTGCTGCAAGTCTGAGGTCATCCTGAATTACAGAGTGAGTTTCAGGCCAACCTGAGTTATAGAGTTAGGACTGTCTCAAAAAGTCAAAACAAGGGTCAGCAAGAGGGCTTGGAAGATAAAGACATGTGCCACCACGCTTGAGGACCCGAGTTTGATCCCTAGGACTCACATAAACCTGGAAAGAGAGAGCCAATTCTCTCAAGATATCCTATGATCTCCACATGTGTGTCATAGAACATGAATATGCAGGCATACGTATACACAATCAATCAATGTAAGAAATTAAAAAAAAACAAATCAGGGCCTAAAGTATAATTCTGATGATAAGAATAAAAACTTATAGAGTCTGTCTGTATGAATTGTCACCTGTAGCTCCCAGTGGGTGTCCTTTTGAAATGAGTCCACCACTAGGGTTTATGACCCACTTTCCTCCATAAGTGTTATCTCCTCTGTCGACCAGTGCTCCACCTTGTCCTGTGGAAGAAAAAGTTGATATTCACAAATGTTAAAATGTAACATTGGACAGATGGCATGTTTAACTTTTCCAAATAGCCAAGTATTTCTTTTTGTTTGTTTGTTTTTTGAGACACGGTTTCTCTGTGTAGCCCTGGCTAGCATGGACTCTCTTTGTAGACCAGGCTGGCCTTGAACTCACAGAGATCTGCCTGCATCCACCTGCCTAAAGCTCGGATTAAAGGTGTGCACCACCACACCAAGGATTTCTTAATATAAACATTTCTTCAGAGCTTAATAAGTTGTTACAAATACTTCTAAGTGTTGAGTACTTATATTGAGCAATAAAGGCTTATCTTTCAAGAATGTTCAGCATGAGGTAAACACTTACTTGCTCCTAATAGCCCTGGGGCTTCCAAAGTTGCCGCAATGGTAACAGAGAGGCAGACTAATATGGTCAAAATAAATGCTCTGCAACACTTTAATTAAAAATTATAGTTTTAAAATTCATAGTTTTCCAAAATGCATTTATTTTATCTCTGGTTTCATCTGTATTACTCTGTGGCATACTAATTTTTTAATTAAAAAAAAAGGAACATGCCGGTGGTGGTGGCTCATGCCTTTAATCCCAGCACTTGGGGAGGCAGAAGCAGGAGGATCTCTTTGAGTTCGAGGCCAGCCTGGTCTACAAAGTGAGTCCAAGTCAGCCAGGACTGTAGGTGTTCCCCTGTATAGAGTGCTCACCTGGCATGCACACACCCAGTATTTGATTCCATCACCACAAAAAGCAAAGACCAAACAAGGAAAACAAAACAAGCAAACAAAAAACAATAAAAACAAAAACTCACTTTCATGAAATTAAGGAGAAAGACTGAAGACATTGTTTAACCATAAAGGTTAAAAAAAACCAAAATTATTTCATAGCCACGGGAGTGGTGGAAAACGCACATACATGCCTTTTATCACAGCACAGAGGCGGGCAGATCTCTGTGAGTTCGAGGCTAAGCTGGTCTATATAATGAGTTCCAGACCAGCCAGGGTTATGTAGTAAAACTCTGTCTCAAACCAAACCCAAACAAAAAACAACTACAAATTTATTTCACATGCTTGGTGGACTCCACATTGGCTGTTAACGATTTGTTCACTGTTTGGGGTGGTTACAAAATAAATAAAAGTACACGAGTTATATACAATGTTCTTTCAGATGTTTTTCTGATCAAATAATAAGATCTGGGAGCTCCAGATGTGATGATAATTGTGTGAATGCTGTGCAGACAACAGTGTGCAGAGTGGCCACGGCATGGGAAGAAGGAAGTAAGAGGAGGTTCGGAGAGCGGGAACAAGGATGGACAACCCATGTGGGGCTCTGGACATAGGCCCCTGAGGGAAAAGTCAGCCTAGAGTGCTTGAAAAGGAGCAGTGTAGCTGCAGGAGAGTGGTCCCAGAGAGAAGAGGCAGAGCACAGACGACATTCGCCTATGCCTCTGTGTGGTGAGAAACTGGTAGGCTTTGAAGAGAGGAATGACATTGACTGCCTTCTAACACAGCCATTCTGCTTTGTGTTTAGTTTAGAGACTGAAGGACCCACGCTGGCAGTGACGAAACTGCAAGACATGGTAGACTCTGAGTTTACTTGAAGGCAGAGTCAGAGCCAACAAGACTTCAAGATGGAGTCAGTGGGGGTGGTGTGAGAAACGTGACTCAAGGTTGATTCTGTAGAGGCTGGGAAGATGGCTCGGCAGGTAAGAGCGCCTATTTACTGTTCTTGGAACAAGTTTGGTTCCCAGAAACAAACCTTTTTTGTTGTTGTTTCTGGAAACCAAACTTGGGCAGCTGACAACCTGTTACCAAGGGATCCAACAGCCTCCTCTGGCCCTTGTTGGTAGCCCTCACACATGTGTACACACACACACACACACACACACACACACACACACACACACACACAAAAATCTTTAAGAAGAATGATTCTACAGTTTCCAGTGTGACCAACTGGGGGATATATCAAAGTTGGAGAAAGAAGTTTGGGAAATATTAGCAGTTCAGTTCTAAACTTAGATTTGGGATACAGACAAGCTATCAATAAGCCAATCAAAACAGCACGAAAAAACCTCCAACACCCTGAAAAGTAAGCAGCTTGCTCTCCAAATCTAGATTTCAGGGAAGTACTCAGAGCTGGGACATGAACCTGAAAGTCCTCATCACATATGATATTTAGCTGGTTCTGCTACTAAAGCACATTCCCATGGTGCTCCTTTCTGCGCAGTGTTCCCTCCTCACAACACTCTTCTCCTATGTCCACTACTGAAGGCATGTTACAGTGCCACTCACAGCTACCTGATGACCAAAAAAAGCAAACAAATTAGCAAGTGAGATCTCAGGGAAGCTGCTGCTCAAGGGTGAATCCCAGTTATGATTTCTCAGGCTGTGCTTGGCTGTTCTACACAAGGGTAAAGCATCCAGGGACAGCGCAGCATGGCAACCAAGAGTGTCAACACTACAGAATTAAATCTGTCCCCCTTCCTCTCCATATCCCTCCACACATACACTTTCGGCTTTTTAACCCAGACTAGCCAGATCCTCCTGTCTCTGCCTCTCAAGTGCTGGGGTTACAGATGTGACCACTAACCCACCGAAACCCTACCTTTCTACCCAACAGAACAGGGAAACAAACTCCACAGGCTGAACAGTGATCAAAGAAGGCCACAGTAGAGACAGCCAGAGCAGAGTCCCGCCTCCCTAATTCTAAGCGTAGACTTACACTTGAGGAAGTGGGTCTAAGGCTCACTCCTAAGCTACAGGATGCCCCAAAGCAGCACAGAACCGGCTCAGGAACTAAGCAGGGCATCTGATGCCACCTCAGAAGACCAGTCAGAACTTGTCAAGACAAACTAGGCTGACTGTTAGCTGAATCACAAACAGTGTGGAGATGGGAAGATAACTCAGTAAAGGGATTACTAAAATTAATCCTGGGTACCCACAGAAAAACTAGATTTAGGGTGTGTCCTTGTAATCCTCCTGCTGGGGAGGTAAAGACAAGCAGATTCCTGGGGCTCACTGGCCAGCTTGCACAGCCTAAAACCACTGAGCCCCAGGTCCAAGCAAGAGACTTTATCTCAAAGATAAAATATGGGAGTTGATCAGGAAGATTGACACTGGAGGTTGATTCCTGGCTTCCCTGGTGCCCTTATTATACAGGCCCTGCCACTCCTCTCCAGAGGATGCTGAACAAAGTTACATTCATGCTGTCCAGGATGCAATCTAAAACTATTCAACCTACAAAGAATCTGAAAAAGATGTAACCAATTCCCAAGAGGAAAAGACCATCAATAGATGCCAAACCCCAAAGTCCTTCTTCTGTCTTCCTCAGGCAATAGGCATACATATGATGCACATACATACATGCAGGCAAAACACATATACATAGAATAAAAATAAAGAAACAACATGGGTCTTGTATTAGAAGACAGGCTGGTTCCAAGGCTTTTTCAGAGGCCCTGATGAAAAGACAAAGAGAATTAGTTCTGTGTCCTTGCCCAAGGGCAGGCTTCGCAAGACAGAGTCTGGGACTGGGGACAGGGATTCAAGGGAGTTAGGGTTTTGGCCCCTGAGATGCTGTGTGCTCGGTCTGTGACACACTTGAGATCGCCTATGCTCCTTTTGTGCGGCAGTACTTGATTAGCTCCCCGCTGACTTCGTCCCATTATATGATAGCTTTCTGCTGACTGTGTTCATTTCCCCCTGCAAACAGTATATAAGCTGCTATTCTTAATTGTTGCATGAGCCATCAGCTTGTACAAGACCTCCTTTCAGGAAGGAGGTCCTATCACTGAAGAATAACCTGCCAGTCCAGGTTAGTCTTGGGCTGGGCCCAGAGGGTTAAGTATTGCCACACAAACATGAGGACCTGAATTTGAAGCCCTAAAACCAAGTAAGAGTCCAGCATGAACCGATAGCCCCATTGCTCCCACAGCAAAATGGGAAGTGGAATGAGGAGAATCTCATAGGGTAAACAGACACATAAGAGAAAGACAGATTGTCCTCTGACTTCCACAAGCATCTTGTAGCGCGCGCGCGCACACACACACACACACACACACACACACGAATGAATGAATGAATGAATGAATGAAGAAAGCACTGGGCATAGCGGTACACACCTTTAATCCCAGCGCTCGGGAGGCAGAGGCAGGCAGATCTCTGTGAGTTCAGGGCCAGCCTGGTCTACAGAGAGAGTTCTAGGACAGTCAGGGATACACAGAGAAACCCTATGTCAAAAAAAAAGATGAAGAAAGCAACAGAAATTATAAATATCTAGGTAAACATAACTTTTTTCCTCTTACTGTCTTTAAAATATGGTGAAAGAAAAATTATTTCATCATGTTATGTTTTCAATCCAAACAGGTGTAATACATATGACAACTACAATAATGGGGTCAATGAAGGCAAAGAGGAGTCAGTTGCTGGACTTATATGGTGGCAAGATTTCTTCCTTGCACATGAAGAGTTGCAGTAGGAGACTGAAGGTTAAGCACACACACCTTGGAACAGTACTTCTTAACTGGGAGAGATGTTACCCACAGCCAGAGATTTGGTAATGTGTAGAGACATTTTGGTTGCCACAACTCTGGGGGAGGCATTTGTGGCACTTTGTGGGCAGAAAGCCAAGAATCCTCACTGATGAACACCCTAAGATGTGCAAGCTCTACCACAAAATAACAGCTCAAATGTCAACAGTGCTGAGGCTGTCCTATTACCAGCCACTAGAAAATAAACAGAGGGGATAAGGATGTAGCTAACTTTGTAGAGTGTCAGAACTTGGAAGATAGAAGCAAGAGGATCAGAAGTTCAGGTTCAGCTAGATGGCAAGTTATGGGTAGCCTGGGGAAAAAGGAGGGTCTATGAGATATCTCAGCAGGTAAGCCCTCGTGACACAAGCCTGACGTTGGATCTTGGAACCCATACAAAGGGGGAAAGAGAAAGCAGCTGCATGAAATTGTCCTCTGACCTCTACACATGCACTGTGCTGCACACACACCAATATACAGAGTACACACAGGAATCATAAACTAGCTAATCTGCAAAAATTTTGAAGAGAAATCAAGCCAAAAATCCAGCAGATACATTAAAATAGAATACTAAAAATGTTCAAATCATGCAAAAGAAGACAGAAGGAGAACAGAGGAAGAAAAAGTACAGAACACAAGTAGAAAACATAATAAAATGGTCAATTTAAACTGGACACAGAAAACTATATTCTCAGACTAGAAGAAAAATTTCACAATAAAACTGATAATCATTAGCCTGCATCTAAAATATATATAGTATATTTTATATTATTTATATTAAATTTATATATATTTATATATACAATTCTTACAACACAATAAAGACAAATAATAGACAACCAAAGGGCAGAGGTTTAAATAGATATAAAGACGTGACAAATGAAGACATAAAAAGAAGGTGCACGAGCAGTTAGGAACATGCACTGCTCTCCTCCAACGGACCTAACACCCACATAGGGTGACTCACAAGCAGCTATGACTCCAGTCCTAGGGAATCCAATGCTCTCTTCCGGACTGCATAGACACCTGGAGCTACACGTTCACATGACCCCACACTGGCACCAACATACACACATAAAGATAATATAAATCCTTCTTTTAAAAAAGAAGATACATGAATGACCAATAAGTACATAAAAAAATTTTCAATATCATTAGTCATGAGGAATAAGCAAATTAAGACTAAAATAAGATACAATTATATTCTCTTGAGTGTGCCTGAAATGTAAACAACTGACCATCAAGTGTTGACAAGGAAGTGAAGCAACTAAAAATTCCTACACTAAGGAAAACATTGGGCTTTAGAAATGAAAAAAGAGCCCTTTACCCTCCACCAATTAGTTTTTCTGTTTTTTCTTTCTGCAAGTCTTTATTTAAACAAAATTTTAAAATACTTGGGATACTTGCAGGCCTAATAAATCCTCTTTAAAATGTAACTGTACATTCTAAGTACTGACTTGCATAATGTAAATTATGTATATACTCTGTTATCTCAATATTGGCATTGTCCAAGACTGGGATGTTCTAAAAACTCTTCTACCAAAATCTCTTACATCCAGTTTGCACAGGGGCAGAGCCGACGTGTGCAGGAAAAGGCAATTCGTGACTTCTTTTGTTCAACAATGAAAGTGAAGCCTTTTCAATGGGATTCACGTGGGGCCCTCTTCTGAAACACTACCTTCTGGACAGAGCCCCAGGGCTTCGTAAGTAAGGAGTTCATTGGCAGAGAAGCAATCATGAAGCTCTATCACGTCAACGTCGCTTGGTCTCAGGCCGGATTTCTCAAAGCACCTCCTGGCAGCTTCTTTACTCATATCATAGCCAACCTATAACCACAAATCCATCCCAGAGTAAATATGGGCACCAACGCTAGGCCTTTTAGACAAAGGCTTTAAGACAGTAATACATGCATAACGTTAAAAGTTCACATATATTGCAATCTCAGCTAATTCTGCATTATATAAAAAGCCAAAATAATATCCAAAAAAGAATGTACATCTTGAATTTTATACTGTAAAGTACAAAAGCTTAAATAAGATATTGAAAAAGGACTTAGAATCTCTGAGATTCTATTTATGCTGTTATTATGAAATCATAATGTATAGTCAGTTATACTGATGAAGTCATAATGAATAGCTTTACTGGTTGAAGAGAATTTTCAATACATTATTGTGAGTCAGACAAAGTGAAAAATACGGGACAATTTCTACAAGAAAATATGTGATCTTCTCTTAGAGACTCATATAGGATTCCAACCATTTTGTACAGGTTGTGTTCAATTTTTTAAAAATACACCCTTTTTCATTTATTTATCTTTATTTTATGTGTTTTGCCTGCATGTATGTCTGTGTGAAGGTGTCAAATCTTGAAGTTACAGATAGTTTGTGAACTACCATGTGGGTGCTGGGATTTGAATCTGGGTTCTCTGGAAGAACAGCCAGTGCCCTCAACCTCTGAGCCATCTCTCCAGCCTGCCAGGTTCAATTTTTATTTAAGGACTAAGACAGAAGTAACATAAAAAATGCTACGAGAAAACCTGAGTATGATCCATATACCATAACCCAGTTTTACGGTCCTGGCTTTGCTGGTCAATGTCCCATTGCTATGACAAAATACCTTAAAAGCAACTGAAGAGCAGGAAAGCTTTGGTTTTTTTTTCCTGTTTGTTTTGATTTGTGTTTTAGACAGGATTTCATGTAGCCCAGGCTAGCCGCAAATCCACTGTATAGCTGAGGATGACCTTGAGCTCCTGATCCTCCTGCCTCACCTCTCAAGTGCTGAGATTACAGGTATATGCAACCATGCTCCACTGGAAAGAATTATTTTGGTTCGTAGTTTTGTAGGTTTCAATCCATGAACTGGTCTGGCTATCACACCAGACCCATTACAAGGTTTAAAAAGAAAAATCATAGCAGAGAACACATAGTAGAGCAAGACCACATCCCTCATGAAGCCAGGAAGCAGACAGAGAGCTAGCTTTTTCACAAAGGCTCTGCCCTGAAACCCATTGAGCTATGAACCCATCAACTTTGATTAAGTTGGAGGACCCATGAGCCAATCATCCCCCAGAGACTACCCACCTCAAAAACATCAGTGGATCAGTCTCTAATACGTGAGCGTACAGGGAACAGTTTAGGTCCGAACCAAAGCACTGATTGAATTATGTGGGCATTTCAAATTTGTAGCATGTTTTAAAAACAATTTTATAAACTGTAATCTATCATGCAATTGTTTCTGTAGAGGAGGGGTGAATCTTTAACTGTTCACTTTAAGTCTGAGCTCTTTTATTTTCCCTTTAATAAGGGCACACAATGCCTTTAATCCTGGCGCTTTGAAGGCAGAGGCTGACATGTCTCCGAGTTTGAGGCCAGCATGGACTACAGAGTGAATTCCTGGACAGCCAGGGCTATGCGGAGAAACCTTGTGTCAAAAAAACAAAATCAAAACCAAAAACCAAAAAAAACCCAGCATGTCTAATAAATTAAAATACCATACTCACAGTTAGATCCTAAGTAGCATCTAATTAGTAATGTAGCTGAGGCTGGCTCTGAATCCCTGACCCTCCTTCCTCTACCTCCCAATTATAAGCATACAGCAAGCCCACCATCTCCTTTACAGATCCTTAAGGATGGGCCACAATGAGAACCTTTCTTTATCAAGTTTTTATAAGTATCTTCCAGAGCTAATGACAATAAAATGTTAGGTTGCAATTTAAAATAATATTTCCTTAATTTTTTTTTAAATGAATCTCAGGCTGGGTGTGGTGGAGCACTCAGGAGGCAGAGGCAGGCAGATCTGTGAGTTCAAGGCCAGCCTGATCTACAGAGTGAGTCCAGGACAGCCCGTACTATTTATTAAACAGAGAAATCCTGTCTGTGTGTGTGTGGGGGGGGAGAATCTCAGACATACCATTTTAATTACGCTTTTTTCTTCAAATGTGCTAGGCAAGTCTGTCATCATCTCTTGCGCCACAATTTCCACAGCTTTGGATTGCAGGCCGTACTTCCGAACGAAGTTCTCACTAGACAGAATCGCCGCCGCAGCGCCATCTGAAGTGGGACTAAGCGGAAGTGAAAATACTTACTCCAACACCATCTCCGAGGATTGCAGACTGGGAGCTAGCAGAAGAAAGACCAAGTACGCTTCCTGGGCAACCCACAGTCTTCTCTAATGTTGAGAGTTAAATTGCACATGCATCCCAATGAGGGCCTCTAGCAAGATCTCAGATGGGCCTCACTGCTCAGTCTGCAGTCTCTCCCTCAAGCTCTCATCAAAGAATCCTGCATGTGCCTTCATTCATATGTGAGGTGATTCCTGGAGAGTTTCTGCAGAGTGAGTCTAAAAGGTTGCCCCTGTCTTAGGACTAGGAAGACACTGCTATGCCTCATACCACTCCAGCTTTGCTATATCCCAAAGAGCTCAGTCTGAGATCCTTTTGAAAGCTGGGACAGATTAGAACGGGGACACTAGAAAATCCAGAGATAAGACCCTTGAGATCTCAATAGAGATCTTCAGTAAGCTACAAAGGTAGGTGGCACACACAAGAGTCCCCCAGTGAAGCTGGGAAGGATTCTCTAAGCGGGCTGTCCTTCAGACTATCGGGTGAGAGCTGACCCATTTTTCAACTGCGTCCTAGACAGTTATCTGCAGCGCTCAGCCGGGAGTGCACACGGGACTACACAGTACTCAGGTAATGTTCAAGGAGCAAGAGAGTGGCAGGCAAGTATCAAGACGTGACTCTGAACATTAGAGCTGAGATTCCTTCCTACATTTCCGCTCTTAACTGTCACTGAGTGAGACTTTCTGTGTTAGCAGTCGTCTACCGGGAAAACAAAATGCTCCAAGAACCTTGGGGCTGCACTGGCCTCCTAAAACACATGTAATGAATGAACACAGAACAGTCAAAGCAAACAGAAGCTACTAGGGGGTGAAATATATCTTCTCATGACAAGAGAGCATTTGCCTCAGAGCAGCAACAAGAAATAAGGCGCTCATGAAGTAACACAGAGTGAGGAGCACGTAGGTAATTTTATAAAAGCTGCAGACAGAGCATACGGGTTAACCAGTGAGGGGTGGGCAGGGAGGAGAACACACTTTTCTTACCAGCATTGTAAGATAGTCAGATAATCGAACACCGGTTTTGATCTCATTATTTCGTCTAAGCTGTATTCATCTTGGAACTGGGAATTCCTAAATACAAGACAAGTAGTTATAAGATGTGAGGAAGTAACTGTAATTTTTGTTGACGACATGTTAGTTCTGTGTTACAGAAAATATGTGAAATTTCTTTCACAATGCACAAACTTTCATTAAGTTTTTTTGTGTGTGTGTGTGTGTGTGTGTGTGTGTGTTGTTGTTTTAGGTTTTTCGAGACAGGGTTTCTCTGTGTATCCCTGGCTGTCCCGGACTCACTTTGTATACCAAGGTGGCCTTGAACTCACAGAGATCCGCCTGCCTCTGCCTCCCAAGATTAAAGGCATGCGCCACCACGCCCAGCCTCATTAAGAAGTTTTAACCTGCCGGGCAGTGGTGGCGCACGCCTTTAATCCCAGCACTTGGGAGGC
>CAJQZJ010005020.1:6787295-6804071 GCA_907164525.1 Lophiomys imhausi
AAAAAAAAAAAAAAAAAAAAGCCAACGAGAAGCTGGGTATGGTGGCACACGCCTTTAATCCCAGCACTTGGGAGGCAGAGGCAGGCAGAGATGTCTGTAAATTTAAGGCCAGCCTGGTCTACAAAGCGAGTCCAGAACAGACAGGGATACACAGAGAAACCCTGTCTCGAAAAACCAAAAAAAAAAAAAGCCCACAAGGCAAAATAAATCCCTTTTCTTTATAACTCATCCAGTCCATGATATTTTTATGGTGTTGTTGGCAAAAGAAAATGACCAAACATGTATGGCATTGCTTTCATACAGATTCTGGTTATGTGGCATCAATTCAGCTCCCAATGGGCTGCTTTCCCCAGCAAACACTGAGTTCACTATGACCCAGGTATTATACCACCAACAAGCATTCAGAAATTGCTTATCAGTACATGTGAATACACCAGATAGCATTTCCTTCAGATTATTATTTTTTTTATTTTTTATTTTTTTGTTTTTTGGAGACAGTTTTATTTTATTTTATTTTATTTTTTTGGTTTTTTTTCGAGACAGGGTTTCTCTGTGTAGCCCTGACTGTCCTGGACTCACTTTGTAGACCAGGCTGGCCTCGAACTCGCAAAGATCCGCCTGCCTCTGCCTCCCAAGTGCTGGGATTAAAGGCGTGCGCCACCACCGCCCGGCTTCCTTCAGATTATTTTTAAGATACAAATAATTATATTATTCTTCCAGAGTAAGTTAATAATGCTAGAGTGGCTGAAAGTCATCTCAGTCATAAACTTAATATGCATTTTACAATTTAAGACATGAACCTAGGACTTCACATATGCTAATTACTAGCTCTACCACTAACCTACATCATCAGCCCAATTAAAGTTTTTAATACTTGCCACTCTCATTCTTATTTAAAAGAATCATTACAGTCAGGTGGGATAAACCATGCCTATAATTCCAGCACTTAGCTGATGTAAAAAGACTGCCACAAACTGGACTATGCAGGACTACTCTCTCAAACTCTGCCTCCCTCAAAAAAAAAAAAGAAAAAAGAAAAAAAGAACTCAAAACATTAAAAAGAAAATTAAGCTGTAATGGTGTTGTAAGTATAAATAAGCCAAGAACTGTAAAAGCAGACGATGTATAATTTGGGCACAAGCCTTTCTTTTAAAAAACAAACATCCTAGCCGGGCGGTGGTGGCGCACGCCTTTAATCCCAGCACTTGGGAGGCAGAGGCAGGTGGATCTTTGTGAGTTCGAGGCCAGCCTGGTCTACAAAGTGAGTCCAGCACAGCCAGGGCTACACAGAGAAACCCTGTCTCGAAAAACCAAAAAAAAAAAAAAAAAAAACAAACATCCAAGTTAATATCTTTGAGATTTTGCATTTGTTTTCCAAGGATGCAATTGCATATTACACAGTAGAATAGACCAGATTTTCATGTCATGTCTCTAAATACTTACGGGTTATTAACTGAGTGTTTATGATTTTTCCAGCCAATTTTTGCAAAGTGTTCAACTTTTGTTCCTGCAGAGAGAGCAAACATCTATCAGTGTGCTGTTATCTGCAGCTCATTATCAAATGTTACAATGGAACTCAGGGTTTTGCTAAGTATTTCCATAGTTTCTCTTGTACTGATATCAGGATTAAAGACAGTGGCCACTCATGTAATTTCTTACAATTAAATCTGAGCATTTCACAAATGGAATCAAGAGACATGTGAGATACAAACAGTGCAAACTGTCTATTCTATTTAGTATAATTAGGATTCAGTTTCAAAAACTAGAAACACAGTCTGAAGCCATAGCGCTTGGCCAGAGTGTTGCCAGCGGTGACACAGCATGTGCCAGTCGTTCCCAAACCCAGAGTGAGTGGGTGTACAGTGACGGCCTCCATGCCCTGATAAACAACCCCAACAACTTCCTTTATGATACAGCAGAGGGTCTTTAGAAAAGTTACATCCAGTGAATCTTGCATGCTTTGCAGACCTTCTTTGGGTTTTTGTGTTTTGTGTTTTGAGACAGGGTCTCACTTTTAGCCTTTGGATGGCCCAGAACTCAATGTGTAGCATATGATGGCCCTGAACTCACAGAGATCCACCTGCCTCTGCCCCTCAAGGGCTAGGACTGAAGGTGTGCACCACCACCACCACCAAGCTTGGAATAGGTTCTATTCTGAGGTTCTGTTTAACTACAGACTCAGGAGCTCTAACAGTATGATGTGATTACCAGAAAAGTTGGGGCCACAGTACAGGACTTACAGTTGTTTTTTAGGTTTTTTTTTGGGGGGGGGGGCTGTTTGTTTGTTTTTCAAGACAGAGTTCTCTGTATAACAGAGACCTGACTGTCCTGGACTCACTTTGTAGACCAGACTGGCCTCGAACTCATAGAGGTCCACCTGTCTCTGCCTCCCCAGTGCTGGGCCACCATGCCCTGCAGGATATACAGTTTTTCCAAGTGGTGCCAAACACCTGCAATCCCAAAACACAGGAAGTGGAAGCAAGAAGGATCAAGAGTTTAAGGCCAGCCTGGACTACATCGAACCTTGTCTCAAAAAATAAAATAAAATAGGGACAGATGCTCTGGTACATGTCTTTAATTCCAGTACTTAGGAGGCAGAAACAGGTTCTGTGAATTTGAAGCTAGCCTGGTCTACACTTTCAAATTCCAGGTCAGCCAACACTATACAATGAGATCCTGGCTCAAAATAAAATAAAATAAAGTCTGCCGGACATGGTACACCTTTAACCCCAGCACTCGGGAGGCAGAGGCAGGAGAACCTCTGTTAGAGGCTAGCCTGGTCTACACAGTGAGTTCAGGACAGCCAGGGGCTCTGTTACATAGAGAAACCCTGTCTGGAAACACCAAAATAATAATAATAATAACAACAACATCAATGGGTAGAAACTATAGGGAGAGAAGATTTGAAGGTTTGTTGTTGCTGTTTCTGGTTTGTTTTGAAGTTTTTTAGTTGTTTTTTTTTTTTTTTTGCTTTATTTTGTTTCCAAGACAGGACTTTGTGGTTTTCCATAGAATCCAATTTTACTTATAAAAGAGCATCTCCTACAAAAGGATTCTTCCAATCACTTACCACATATTTGTTGGAGTAATCTGAAAGCTGCTTGTATTTTGTTGCTAATTACTGGCCCCTGAATCTGGTTGCTCCCCTTTGTTGTGTGAACCTTGCTCTACCTAATTTAGAGTTGATTAGTTGAATAAATGCCAGACCCTGGATTGGGCAGAGAGAGGAAAAGGTTGGTAGGTTTTTGAGGAGCAGAGATGATCATGGAAAGAAAAAGCCACGAGGAAGATAGAAGAACCTCATTCCACACGGCCTGGAACATCAGCATAGCGTGGAGAAAAACAGCCCAAGGGGATATATGTATATATTGGGGCTTTGTTTTTTTTTTTTTTGGTTTTTCGAGACAGGGTTTCTCTGAATATCTCTGGCTGTCCTGGACTCGCTTTGTAGACCAGGCTGGCCTCGAACTCACAAAGATCCGCCTGCCTCTGCTTCCCAAGTGCTGGGATTAATATATTGGGGTTTTATTTGGGGAATAGAGTTAAAAGCTAGCTTAGATGGGCTAAGATTGCATAATCCAGGCTGAGGCTTGATAAAATCCATCAGGTGTCTGTGTGTGATCATTTATAATATCGGATTAAGTATTAACAACCCATTAACTATAATATAAATGCTGGAAATAATTTAATTAATTATTTCAACACATTTTTTTTTTTTTTTTTGGTTTTTCGAGACAGGGTTTCTCTGTGTATCCTTGGCTGTCCTGGACTCACTTTGTAGACCAGGCTGGCCTCGAACTCACAAAGATCCGCCTGCCTCTGCCTCCCAAGTGCTGGGATTAAAGGCGTGCGCCACCACTGCCCGGCAACACATATTTCTTAAACCTGACACTAACCAAAGACTGAAAACCACTAACTCTGAACTGCCAATTAAGTTTTTTGGCTGTTGCCAGGCACAGAAGAACACACTTGTAATCTTAACACTCAGGAGGAGGAGGGAAGAGGATTAGGAGTTCAAGGCCAGCCTCAACTAAATGAATCCCCAACCCCTCAAAATGTTCTCCTTTAAAAAAATAAATAATTAGCCAGGTGTGGTGGCACACGCCTTTAATCCCAGCACTTGGGAGGCAGGTGAATCTCTGTGAGTTCGAGGCCAGCCTGGTCTACAAAGTGAGTCCAGGACAGCCAGGGTTACACAGAGAAACCCTTTCTCGAAAAACCAAATAAATAAATAATTTTGGCTGTTCAAAGAGCATACTTAGTATAAAAAGATTCCAATCTCCTAGAATCAAACTATAAAACCACAAAAAAATCTGCTGATTGTGCCAAATTAAATTTAAACAGTAGTGGCTCATGCCTGTAATCTCAGCACTCAGGAGGGAGATCCAAGCAAGACGTCTTCGTGAATGCCAAGCTAACCTGGGTTACTCAGTGAGCTCTAGGCCAGCCCAGGCTACAGTGTAGACTCTGCCAACAAGCAAAAACAAATTCAACTATTTCAAATTTTACACTAGAAAATTATTAAGCTACCCCAAGTAATATAAAACTTAAGAAAACATGTAAGTTTAAAAATACATCAGTAACAGAATTTCCAAGGCCAGAGGAAGCTGCTACATTTGTCTCTATAGCCTCCAAAAATAATACAAATAAGAAGGAAAAGCGTTCCCAGCACTCGGGAGGCAGAGCCAGGTGGATCTCTGTGAGTTCAAGGCCAACCTGGTCTACAAAGTGAGTCCAGGGCAGCCAAGGATACACAGAGAGAAACCCTGTCTTGGAAAAAAAAAAGAAGGAAAAGCGTTAAGTGTACAGTACCATATAATCAGCAAAACCACAAAATGGTGGTGCCCAAACCTCAAAATCTCTGTAAGTTAAGAAAAAATAAAAAAAAAACAAATGCAAAAAAGGTCAAATTCCAACCACAGACATTTGGGGTAACAAGAGCAACTGGAAGGAAAACAGTAGAGGAGAAAGGAGAGGGAGCTAATGGCAGCCTACAGTTGCACTGAAGCCACCATAGGAAGAGAACAGAGCCCTCCCCAAGTGTGAACATGCAGGGGAATGTTCCTCTCATAGGAATAAAGGACTCATTTTTAATTTCATTTACTTGTGTGTGCATATGTGTATGCATGTTTGTGTGATGTGTGTATGCATGTGTGTGTGATGTGTGTATTCATGTGTGTGTGATGTGTGTATGCATGTGTGTGTGATGTGTGTATTTATGTGTGTGTGGTGTGTGTGATGAGTGGGTCCTGGGGATGTGAACCCAGGCCCTCACACTTGCACAGCAAGTGCTCTTATTTGAGCCATCTTCCCAGACCACTAGAAATAAAATTTTAAATTGTAAATGATTTTTTAAATTAATCAGTAAATAAAAGACATTACTTTTAGAGTTGTAATCAAATTGACTTGAAAGTCTAAGTTTTGTTTTTGTTTTTTAGGTTTTTTGAGACAGGGTTTCTCTGTGTAGCCCTGACTGTCCTGGACTCACTCTGTAGACCAGGCTGGCCTTGAACTCACAGAGATCTGCCTGTCTCTGCCTCCGGAGAGCTGGGATTAAAGAAATGCGCCACTTGGGCTGGAGAGATAGATGGCTTAGCCGTAAAGGCTTGGCTCACAACCAAAAACATAAGAAATGCGCCACCATGCCCAGCTTGAATGTCTAAGTGAAGTGAATAAATTACTGGAGAAATAGAGATTACTAAACTTGATCCCACTGGAAATAAAACTTCACCAATTATCTCACAAATATCCCTTTTCTGGCCCCAAAGCCCCTCATAATTTTGTTGTTTAATTTTTTTTTAAGTTTTGCTTTTTATGTCCATGATTGTTCTGCATGCATGTGTGTCTGTGCACCACTTGTACACCTGGTGTCCTCAGAGGCCAGAAGAGGGCAGTGAGTCCCCTGAAACTAGAATTGCCAACAGCCATGTAGGTACTGGGAATTGAAACCAGATCCTCTGCCAGAGCATGAGTGCTCTTAACCACTGGGCCACCTGTCCAGCCCCCTGTTGTTTATTTTTCAGTGCTTTGCTTGTTTATTTATATGTTTGTTTGTTTTTCAAGACAGGGTTTCCTGTGCAGCCCTGACTGTCCTGGAACTCTATAGACGAGGCTGGTCTCAAACTCAGAGATCCACCTATCTCTGCCTCCCAAGAGCTGGGATTAAAGGTGGCTGGTTTGTTTTCTTTCTTTCCTTCCTTCTTTCTTTCTTTCTTTTTTGAGACAGGGTCTCATGAAGCACAGACTGGCCTAAACTCTGTATATCAAGGCTGGCCTTGAACTCCTGATCCTCCTACCTCTCTGTTAAGTGCCTAGATTACAGGTTATGTACCACCATGTCTTCCTGTAACCCAACACCCAACCCCTTTGGCTATGTTTATCAAATTTGGATGTTAATTTATTTTGTTTTGAATTTAGGTCTTCACTAGTCAGACCTCATTTGCCACAATGAAATCACACGAAAGTCTATTTTATTTCCTGTGGTCCTGGGGAAGTGCTCTACCACTGGGTCCTAGCCCACTAGCCCTGGGCTTCATAAAAACAATGTTTTTCGGGTGGTGGTGGTACAAGCCTTTAATCCCAGTACTTTAATGAGCTCGAGGCCAGCCTGGTCTACAAAGCAAGTCCAGGACAGCCAAAGATACAGAGAAACCCTGTCTGGAAAAAAAAAAGATTGTTTTTCATTTTTAATGCTCTGCAACCACTTATGGTTGCATGATCTTTATAGATTTAATAGAATTTTTTGTGACACTGTCCGTGTCAGATTATTTTGGAAGGGTAGTTGTCTAGTGATTATCTGTGTGCCCTTTTCTTTCATCCTTTGTTCTCTTGTTTTTCCCCCGCTTCCCTTGCTTCCTTCTCTTTCCCTCCCATTTCTCTTTTTTTTTTTTTTTCAGACAGGTTTCACGCAGCCTCTCTAGGCTGCTCTCTAACTCTTCAGTAGCTGAGGATGACCTTGACCAGCTGGTTCTCCCACGTCACCTCCTGAGTGCTGGGATCACAGATTTGTGTCACCACATCCAGGTTTTGCTTGGGATTGAACCCAGGGTCTCCCACACGCTAGGCAAGATACCCATCAGCTGATAAACATTGCTAGGCAAGATACCCATCAGCTGATAAACATTCTCAGCCTAATTTTCTGCATTTCTTTTAGGTTAAAAAGTTAGGAATAAAGCCGGGCGGTGGTGGCGCACGCCTTTAATCCCAGCACTTGGGAGGCAGAGGCGGGCGGATCTCTGTGAGTTCGAGGCCAGCCTGGTCTACAAAGCGAGTCCAGGACAGCCAGAGCTACACAGAGAAACCCTGTCTCGAAAAAAACAACAACAAAAAAAAAGTTAGGAATAAGACCTAAAGATTGGGTAACAATATTATGTCAACATTAACATTTTTTCTTTCTTTTTTTTTTTTTTTTTTTTTTGGTTTTTCGAGACAGGGTTTCTCTGAATATCTCTGGCTGTCCTAGACTCGCTTTGTAGACCAGGCTGGCCTCGAACTCACAAAGATCCGCCTGCCTCTGCCTCCCAAGTGCTGGGATTAAAGGCGTGCGCCACCACCGCCCGGCTCATTTTTTCTTTCTTAAAGCAGGAAGAGCTTGAAGTCTTGTGATGGTGTCTAGGCTGGCTTTGGAGGCTGGGACCAAGCAATTCCCCTACAAAAGCTCAGACACACATATCATTATACTTGATTTGACATTAATTTCTTGATTTTGATTATTATGATTTAGCTGTGAAAGTCTGTAACTTACTCATTTTTTAGACAGGGTCTTACTATGTAACCCTTGCTAGTCTGGAACTCACCATGCAGATCAAGCTGGGATTAAAGGTGTGTGCCATTACTCCTGGCCTGTTCTTAAATATTTAAGTTATGTAATAATATAGATAAAAGATACTAAAAAATAAGCATAGCAAAATATAAATGATCTAGAAAAAAAGATACTTGGATTTTTTTGCGCAATTTTGTTTAACAACTGTTATTAACTCTGAAATAATTTCAAAACAAATGTGAAAACCACCAGTGGTGGTAGTGCATGCCTGTAAGTCCAGCACTCAGAGAGTAGAAGTAGGTAGATCTCTATGAATTCAAGGCCAGCCTGGTATATAGAGCAAGACAGTCAGGTCTATACAGAGAAAATCTGTTTAAAAAAACAACAACAATTAGGACAACAACTCTTAAGTCTAAAAGTGAGTCATACTATTTTTCAAAACTGGCAATATTTCAACTGACAACCATGAACAATTTCAATATTTAATTTATTGGTCCAAGGAGATGACTCAGTGGGTATAAAAGATTGCCACGCAAGCCTCATGACCTGAATTTGATATGCAGAACGTAGTTAACCATCTAGATACAGCAGCACACACTTGTGATCACAGTGGACCTATGGAGAGATGGGAGACCACACAGGAGATGACAGGAGACTCATCCGCAAGCCTGGAGTGCACAGTGCAGGGCAGAAGCAAGAAGAGACCCTGCCTTGACAGGGTGAGAGTGACAGCTGACTCCCAAAAGCTGTCCTCCTACCTCCACATGCAAGGCATGGCACATGAGTATCCACACACACATACACATACGCACAAAAAACAAACAAAGAAACAAACAAACAAAATTGTAATCTGGTCACATTCATTATCTAGAAAGTGAGAAAACTTAAGGTATTTGTGATATTCAAATGATTTGTTGCAAAATTCCTTATAACTTTATTTGCAAAATAGATTTTTAACAAAACCACCCGAACTAGTTACTTAACCCAGTGCTCTACTGAGGGATTGGGGTTATTTCCAGTCTTACACACACACACACACACAAAACCACATATCATACATTGGCAAGTAAACCCAGAAGATTACTCATGGAAGAGGAATTGTACATTCCTATTTTCATGTCCACCAGCAACATCTAGCAGTACCAACGTCCTCCTATTGAGCACACACGTGTTACCAAGCTTAACACAACTGGAGAAAGGGTATTATCAGTATAGCCTTCATGTTTTCCTGATATTATTAATTACGATGAACATGTTTTCATACTTAGAAAAACAAAACTGAAAGTCAGGCTGGTGCACTCAATCTCCGGGGTCGTGAAGGAGGCACAGCAGAGCCTTTGTAAAGCAAGGTCCTGCAGCCACCTGTCTGCACCCTTAAATACAAATACATAAACAATAAAGAAGACTCCCCTTGCTACACAGTGACAGCTATTGAATCCACTGTTGGGACTCTGCTGTTCTCACAGGATCTTCACTTCCCGGTGAGATTTTTAAGCCCTCATGTGTAACATTATCAAAGAACCTCAAAGATACTTCTGATAGCCTCCCTCCTAAATTCTAATGTTGAAGCACTGGCCTCAATGACTGGGAGATGGGACCTTTACAGGAGGAAGGCGGTGAACTGAATGCTGACGTCCTTACCAGGGTTCACATGTTGAAATCTAATTCCCAAGGTACCAGCATTAGGAGCAGGGCCTTCATAGACAGGGTTAGTGTCCTCATAAAAGATGTTGGGGCAGTGGGGTCTGGGGTTATAGCTCAGGGGTGGCAGAGTGCTTGCCGAGCCCTGGGCTCAATCTCCAGCACCCATGTAGTGGATGACAATCATCTGTAACTCCAGTTTCAGAGACTCTGATGCCCTCTTCTGGCCTCCAAGGGCACCAGGCGTGCAAGTGATGCACAGACTAACATACAGGCAAAACACCCATACCCATAAGAAATAAAAATAGGGGCTGGAGAGATGGCTCAGTGGTTAAGAGCACTGACTGTTCTTCCAAAGGACCTGGGCTCAAATCCCAGCACCCACATGGCAGTTCACAGTTGTCTGTAATTGCTGGGCATGGTGGGGCATGCCTTTAATTCCAGCACTCGGGAGGTAGAGGCAGGTGGATCTCTGAGAGTTCAAGGCAAGGTCAGCCTGGTCTACATAGTGACTCCAGGATAGCCAGAGATACACAGAGAAACCCAGTATCAAAAAATAATAATAAATAAATAAAAATAAATAAATCTTTTAAAAATAATATTATATATCTTAAATGTCCCAGTATCTTCCACATGTCCTTAACAAATATCTGCTATTTCTTATTGTATGAACGTAATTAGTAATAAGCCTGAAAGGTAGTGTTTTTGTTGATATTTTGAGGCAAGATCTCACTATGCATCCTTGACTGGCCTGTAACTCACTATGTGGACCAGGCTGGCCTTGAACTCAAGGAGATGGAAATGCCTCTGTGCTGGAGTTAAAGCATGCGCCACCACACCCAGCCTCTAAAGCAGCGGTTCTCCACTGTCCTAATGTTTCGACACTCTAATAGAGTTGCTCACGTTGTTGTGACCCCCAAGTGTAAAATTATTTTGTTGCTACTTCATAACTATAGTTTTGCTACTGCTATGAATTGTAATGTAAATAGCTGATATGTAGGATGGTCTTAAGTTACCCCTGTGAAAGGGCCATTTGACACTCCCCAAAAGGGGTTGAGACTTACAGGTTGAGAGCCACTGCTCTAAATGCTGGTTTGTTTTTTTTTTTAAACATACCGTATTTCTCCATATGTTCTTTACCAGCAGACCCAAACATCTGAGGAGCAACTGGGTGGGCAGACAATCCATACTTATTGATCAAGACATCAAGATGTTTGTCAACTGGATTCGACCGATCTGAATACTTAAAGAGGAAAAATAAATAAAATTTAATGAACGGCTGATATAAACATGTCTCTTGCAACTTACACGATAGCTAAGACATCTGCTCATCCTGAGAGCACAGTAACACAAAAATGGTCAATGTGAATAAGATCATCAAGAAATACTTTGTAGCCGGGCGGTGGTGGCGCACGCCTTTAATCCCAGCACTCGGGAGGCAGAGGCAGGCGGATCTCTGTGAGTTCGAGGCCAGCCTGGTCTACAAAGCGAGTCCAGGACAGCCAGGGCTACACAGAGAAACCCTGTCTCGAAAAAACAAAAAAAAAAAAAAAAAAAGAAATACTTTGTAGCAGGAAAACACATATATTGAGGAAATACATTATTTTTCTTTCTTCCATGTTTTGTTTTTGTTTTGAGACAGGGTCTCTCTATAAAGCCCTAACTTTCCTGGAACCCACTATGTAAAGCAGGCTGGCCTTGAACTCAGAGATCTCCCTGCCTCTGCCTCCCCAGTGCTGGGTTTGTTGTGCTTGGCTTATTAATTCTTTTAAGGAATGTTTACAGGGCCAGAGAGATGGGTCAGTGGGTAAAGGCTCTTCCCACAGGGGCTGATGACATGTGTTTGGTTCCCAGGTAACTACACATTAGAATAAGAGAACCAACAAACTGTCCTCTAACCTCATCTTTCATGTTATACCATATGAAGACACTCACAGGGACACACACATAAAATAAATAAGTGAATTTAAATGCTTTTCTTAGGCTTTAGAAATATGTTGCTATTTTATATGTAGTGGTGTTTTGGTTTTGACTCCACGTATGTCTATGTACCATGTGTGTGCCTGGTGTCCCCAGATGGTTGTGAGCCACTACATAGATGCTGAGAATCGAATGCAGTTCCTCTGGAAAAACAGCCGGTGCTCCTAACTGCTGAGCCCTCTCTCTACCCAGTGAATTAAAAAAAAAGTTACCAAATATCCACTACCCATTATTAGGCAGTAACTATTTAAGAAGCAGAGAATAAAGGCACGAACGTGTCACCTTAAGATTCTGCTCATCAGACAATTGGATTGGGGAGAAAGAGACAAATGGTGAGACTCGATTATCATGCAAATAATAATAATATAAAACCAGAATAGACGTAAGAGGATAAACACTAAGTAGGAAACAACTGCCAAGAGCTTAGGTGGGGCTGGAGAACACTCCAGGCAGAGGGAACAGTGAGAACAAAGACCCAAAGCAGGAGCATAACTGGGGGTTTCAGAAAATAGCTGATGAGGGTAAGGACAGCAAGGTGTCTGCCGGCTTGAGTGCAGTGCCAGGAACCCACCTGGGAAGGAGACACCTGATGCCTCAAAGTTGTCCTCTGACCTCCAGATCTAAACCATGGCATATGCCACCCACCCACCCCCACACAGACACACACTGTAATTAAACACATTTTAAGGATGTTTGAAGCACCTTTGGACCACATTGCAGGACAGATGCAAGCTACAACAATGGTGGGCAGGACTACACCTTCCAGAACTGCTTATTTATGTAAACCTCCTGCCCTCTATTTAAACCTAATGATCCTGCCAGTACCCTGAAGATGGACTTGGGGTGACTGAATCTTTTGTATCAACATGTTCCCTGTTAAATAAATCGCTCTGCTTTCCACCATCACTCCCCTGTTTAAGTGCATGTTGGGGATACATCACCAAGCCAAGACCACTGGAGCGCCAGGAGCCTAGGCTATTACCCTAAAACTCCAATTAAAATGGAAAGGGGCTGGTGAGATGGCTCAGGGGGTGAAGAGACCTGCTGCCTGAGTTTGATCCCTGAGAAGAAAATTGATTCCTGCAAGTTGTCTTCTGGCTTCCAAGTAGGCCATGGTACACCTACACTTACCTACCCCCCACCCTACCTCAACACACACATACACACAAATGTAATTTTGAAAAACCTGAGTATATTTTATTTACCTAACATATTAGCATTCATTTCAACAAGTAATCGGTGTAAAAATGGGAGCTATTTTACATTTTTGAGACAGGGTGAGCTCTGGCTGTCCTGGAACTCACTGTGTAGACCAGGCTGGCTTCAAACTCACAGAGATCCACCTGCCTCTGTCTCCTGAGTTATATTCTTTTATCATATTAAGTCTTCAAGATACTGTGTATATTTTACACCTACAACAATCCCAATTTAGAAACAAGTTTTCATTGGGAGTATTTAATATACATTACATTTATATTTCATGAAATCACAGTTGTAAAAATAGATTTTTGGGCCTGTTATTCAAAATACACTCAAAAACTTCTCAATACCGGAACAGAGTATTAATTTAATCTTTTTCTTTCTTTCTTTTAGAGACAGGGTTTCTCTGCTTACTTATGTAAGCATAACAGAGCCCTGGCTGTCCTGGACTCGCTTTGTAGACCAGGCTGGCCTCCAACTCACAGAGATCCATCCACCTGCCTCTGCCTCCCAAGTGCTGGGATTAAAGGTGTGAGACACCATGCCTGATATCAATTTAACCTTAAATTAATTAAAATTCAATTACAAATTCAGTTCCTCCATTGTACTCAATAGTCAAATGTGCTAATGGCTCCCTGCCAGTACAGCTGCTGTGACTACTGTTCTCAGTGAAGCAAGCATTCCTTAAACACCTATTTATTGGGTGTGTGGGGTGTGGACATGAGCATACCAGGGCACATACAGGTCTGCAGAGGTCAGAAGACAACTTGAGGAACCAGTTCTCTCTTTCTATCACAAATGTCCCAGAGATCAACCCCAGATCAGCTTGGCAGCCCGCTGAGCCAGCTCACCAACATGCTTGCCATCCTGCTTAAAATAGTAACTTTTGGGGCTGAAGAGATGGCTCACAGGTTAAGAGCACTGGCTGTTCTTCCAGAGGTATAACCATCTATAATGAGATCTTGTACCCTCTTCTGGCCTGCAGGTATATATGCCGACAGAGTACAGTATACATAATAAATAAATAAATCTTTTTTTTTAAAGAGTAACTCTTGTTTCTGTAAGAAGGAACTGTTGCTTTTGTGCATAGCACACCTAGAAAACGTATAAAGTGTAGAGCCTGACTAAATCCATCTTTAAAAAAAAAAAGATTCCATTTGTATTAAGTTTGACTCAGAGCTGACCTCTAGTTCCAGAACAATAACAAAATGTACCCGACCTTGCATTCCAGGGGTGTTCCCTCATCATCACCAGACAGCTCACTCTGAGAAAGCACCCAAAAAGTCTAAACAAACTTTCTGATGGTCAAGCTGACTGCAGCTGGTTAGTCAGTAACAACAAGACAATCAGAAATGGACATGACTAGTTACCCAAATGCCATCCAATCACATGGTGAAGAACCTGCTTCTTTGTCTAAGCCTCTACATAAACTCTGTATTTTTGGAGTTTGGGGCTCTCCACCTGAACTGCTGTGTTGGTGAACATTGAGAGTCCAAGCTCTGAGCTTGAATAAACAACACTCATGCATTTACATCGGCATTGGCACCTGGGTGGTCTTTGCCGTCTCGAGAACGGGGCAGAACAAAAGATGTACTACATAATCAGAAGGAGATAAACCAGACAAATGGAAAACAGAACTGAGGCCAAGCAGGAGGCTGAGCTCTGGCCACAGAGATCCATCTAGGGGCTGGACACAGAAATGGCAGGGTTTTTTCTTAAAGTAATAAGGAACCTGTAGGAGAGTTCAAGATTATCCTCAACTATAAAGTGAGTTTGAGACTAGTCTGGGCTTCATGAGACCCTGTAATAGTAAAATGTCAAATCATGAGCTGGAAAGATGGCTCAGCAGTTTAGAACACTTGCTAGTCTTCCAGAGAACCCAGGCCTGTTACCTGCACAGAGACTAGGAAGCACAGTAACTCCAAATCCAGGTGATCCTGTGCCCTCTTATGGCCTCTGTGGCAGCCAGACACATGTATCACTCACTCACACACACACACACACACACACACACACACACACACTCACAAATAAAAGCCAAAAAAATTTTTTAAATATTTTTAAACATCAAATCATGTTTTATGTTGTTTACAAACCAACTCTACTTATGATGGTCAGATGTACAGCTTTCTCATAGTGCTAAAACAATTCTAGCCAGGCGTGGTGGCGTATGCCTTTAATCCCAGCACTTGGGAGTCAGAAGCAGGTGGATCTCTGTGAGTTTGTGAGTTCAAGGCCAACCTGGTCTACAAAGCAAGTCCAGGACAGCCAGGGCTCTGCTACACAGAGAAACACTGCCTTGAAAACCCAAAAAACAAATTCCAAAAACAATAAATAAGACTCACTTTTAATCCAAGGGATCCTTTCTCCATCTTCTCAAACCCAAGAGCCAACACACAATCTGCCACACCTTAAAGGAAAATAATTATGTCAAAATTTTTAATTCCAGGAACCCAACAAATACTATTCAATACTTCAATTTAAATATTTACTTTGGGAGTAGAGGCACATGCCTTTAATCACAGCACTTGGAAGGCAGAGACAGGAAGATCTTTGTGAGTTTCAAGCCAGCCTGGTCTAAAGAGCAAGTTCCAGGACAGCCAAAACTAGAGACTAGAGAGAACTTGTCTCAAATATATATATTTACATGAAATTAAAAGACATGCCATAACCCTATAAAATCCTTTATTTATTTGTGCATGTATATACACTTAGGTTTGTGTATGGGGCACAGAGGCTGGTGATAAGGGCCTCCCTCAGTCATTCTCCACCTTGTGTTTTGAAACAGGTCTCTCACTGCACCTAGGCCTCACTGCTTTGGCTAGCTGGCCAGCTAGCTCCAGGGCTCCTGCTCTTTCCACCTTCCTAGCACTGGGACTGCTGGCATATGTGTGCCACCATGCCTGGCTTTCTTTTCTTGCAGAGGTTATCACTTGTAGCTCTTGGCTGGCCTTTAACTTAGAGCCTCTCCCTCTGAGTGCTGGGATTAAAGGCATGCGCCACCGCTCCTGAAAGTCTGGGTTTTCCTACTGGGTACTAGGGATCTGTACTCAGATCCTCATGAGAGCACAGCAAGCATTTGGCCCCGTCATCTCCCAGCTCCCTCAGAACTTAACAACTTAAACTTACAATGACAATTATGTTTTCATGTTTACTTAGTTGGTTAGTTAGTGTGTATACATACAGAGGTCAAAGGAGAACCTGGAAGAGTAGGTTCTCTCCTTCCACTATGTGGATTCCAGGGATCAAACACAGGTTGTCAGGCTTGGTGGCACACACCTTTACCCATTGAAAAATCAAGAAGATGCTTAATTTCTTTCCCAGTCTTTTTATGCTAACAAAATTTTCTATTAGTGTGAAATGTTTCAGTAAAAAACAAATCTAAAAAGCTATTTATAGCAGTTGGAGAAATGGCTCAGTGGTTAGAACACTGACTGCTCTTCCAGAGGACCAGGTTCAATTCCCAGCACCCACATGGTGACTCACAACCATCTGTAACTCTAGTTCCAGGAAATACAAAACCTTCTTATGGCATCCACAGACACCAGACATGCATCTGGTACACAGACATACAGTCAGGGAAAACACCCATCCACATAAAATAAAAAAAATTTTTTTAGGTTTTTGGGGTTTTTTGTTTGTTTGTTTGCTTGTTTGTTTTGAACCAGGGTTTCTTTGCCTAGCCCTGGCTGTCCTGGAACTCACTCTGTAGTCTAGGCTGGCCTTGAACTCACAGAGATCCACTTCAGCCTCCCAAGTGCTGGACTTAAAGGCATGTGTCACCTCCCTGGGCTTAATTTTTTTTAAGATTTATTTATTTTTTACATAGATGACAGCTCTATCTGCATGTACCCCTTCATGCCAGAAGAGGGCATCAGATTCCAGTAGAGATGGTTGTGAGCCACCATGTGGTTGCTGGGAATTGAACTCCAGATCTCTGGAAGAGCAAACAGTGCTCTTAACTGCTGAGCCATCTCTCCAGCCCTGGCTTAATATTTTAATACTAATTATAATTTTAACTAAAATTTAAAGGGGATTCTAATTAAAATATCAAAAGACTCATTTTAGGAGGAAAATTACAACAAAAATTATGTTAAAGTTCACGTGAAGAACAAAACATGACTAAACTACCACACTTTTTCTTTAAAAGAAAGAAAGAAAGAAAGAAAGAAAGAAAGAAAGAAAGAAAGAAA
>CAJQZJ010005020.1:6804081-6856443 GCA_907164525.1 Lophiomys imhausi
AAAGAAAGAAAGAAAGAAAGAAAGAAAGAAAGAAAGAAAGAAAGAAAGAAAGAATTGCTGGAGGGCGCAGCTTAGTGGTAACACACTTGACCAGGGATGGAGTCCTGAGTTGTCAGCAGCATGAAGAGAGGTGAGTAGGGAGGGAGGGAGGGAAGGGGGCAGGAAGAGAAAGAACAAGGAAGGAGAAAGAGGGGCATCAACTTTATCAAACAATAGGATAACAAAGTTCCAGGAAGATGCTGAAGGGTACCAGTTCAAACAGAAAGATTACAAGCTCCAAAAATCAGAGGCCTGGGCAGTGGAACAATTATTAAAACTGTAGAGCAGAAGGGGGCCCAACAAAAGGCCCCATACATTTGGCAATACAAACTACAATATATATGAATATATACTTTATATAGATGTAAATATAGACATATGCACATTTGAAAATATTTGGCCACCAAAACAAACAAACAAAAAAAAAACCTGTGCACAAATGCTTAGGGCAGCATTATTGATAACAGCCAAAAGAAAGAAAGAACAATGTCCTTCAAATGATGAACATACAAATAAAATACTGGAGGCATGCTTTTTTGGAGTTCTTTATTGGGTTCTTATATCTACCACCCTTCCAACCCTTATTCCACCCTAATCCCTTCCAGCCTCCCAACACTAGGTAGGAGAGGAAGAAGGTTGGAGGGAAAAGGGAGTGTAGACCTCTTCAGTCTACTTCCTGCTGATTAGGGGCATCGGGTTCCTAGGGGCAAGTCCAATCTTCTTTGTCAGAATATCCAGCAATCCAGCAAACCAGCAACCCAGGAAACACAGCAGCAGGGACCAGCAGCAGCGGGGACAGCAGCTGCCAAAGACCCTCTCAGGGCTCTCCCATTTATACCCTCTCCAGAGTCCCCAGAATTAAACTATCTGCAGCTGGCAAAAATCACACCCCTCCTAAAGCAGGAGACACTAATAGTTAAGAGGCTGACCTGGGATTACAACAAAAACTTATTTACTTAACAAAACTGAGTTGGTTTTTGTTTTTGTTTTTGTTTTTCAAGACAGGGTTTCTCTGTGTATCTCTGGCTGCCCAGGCTAGCCTTGAACTTACAGAGATCTGCCTGCTTCTGAATCCTTAATGCTGGTATTAAGGCATGCACCACCATGTCCAACTCTTTAAAAATATTTTTTTAAAGAATATTAGAGCAATAAGCAGGCACAAGGGGTTGGAGAGATAACTCAGTGGTTAAGAGCACTGGTTGCACTTCCAGAGGAACCAGGTTCAATTCCCAGCACCCACATGGTGCCTCACAACCACCTATTACTCCAGTCCCAGGAGATCTGATGCCTCCTTCTGTCTCTGTAGTCACAGAATGTGGTGCACAGACATATGTGGAAGCAAAACATCCATATACATAAATAATATTAAACTAATAATAATAATAATAATAATAGAAGAAGAAGGAGGAGGAGGAGGAGGGGGAGGGGGAGGGGGAGGGGAGGGGGGGGGGGGAGGGGGAGGGGGAGAGGGAGAAGAAGAAGAAGAAGGAAGCCATACCTCCTTGAATCAGTTGCCGGGCCATAAACAAAGCAGTAGAACCAGTCGAACAGTTATTGTTGACATTGATTATAGGAATCCCAGTCAATCCCAAACTGTGATAGATAGCCCTCTGCCCACAGGTGGAGTCACCTACAAAACAACAGGTAAGAACTTTAACACCCACAGCACAGAAATCAAGGACCTGCAGTGCAGCGTTTCCACGTTCTAGTTCTTTCACTATCAGAGCTTGCTCTAGTGTCCTACACAGGCAGGGCAGTGAGGCACTGGGACCTGAGTCAGAAACAGTTACAGCACTGACTATCCTCTATCGTGCAAACATAGAAAACAGTGACAACAGAAGTTTATGTACACTCTTTCTCCCCTCTCTCTCTCTCTCTTTCTTTCCTTCCTTTGAAACAGGGTTTCATGTAGCTCAGGATGGCCTGCTGCTCACAGCAGTCCTCCTGCCTTAACCTCCTGAAAGCTGGTCCAGCTGAACCTCACATGGAGCAGTAAAGCTTGCACCTTTGATGTCTTCCTCTGTCTGCCTCCTCCTGTCTCAGCCAGGACCGTGGTACTTGCTATACCGTGACCCTGACCACAGCCTTACACCTTACAGCTTATTTACAGGATACAGAGGTGGGGAAGGTGGTAGCAAATAATTCACTCTCACAGAGTTGCATGATAAAGGAAATGGTGGCTTGTGGACACTTGATTCTCACATCTAATCGTTAAAGACCATCACGAAATTATTAAAGGCCTCTGTTTACTTTTCATATGAACGTTCCACAAATTAAGCCAGCTATGGAGGCACAGACTGTAAATCTCAGCTACCCAGGAGGCCAAAGTGGAAGGACTCCTGAAGTCCACAGGTCAGAAGCTACCATGACGACGACGTGAAACTGCATCCAAAAAACTTCAGGACGCTTCGGGGCTAAGGATGTGGCTCAGTTAGGAGAGTGCTTGCCTAGAACACAAAGGATCTGGGTTCAAACCTCAGCACTGCATAAATTAGGTGGGGTGGTATACCCCCATTTTCTCATCATGCAGTAGGCACAGGCAACAGGATCAGAGGTTCAAGACGCTCCTTGAATTAGAGGCCAGCCTAGGTTGCATGAGATCCTGTCTCAACAATTTTTTTTCATTAAATTTTGAAGATTCTGTATGTATCCAGGCTTTACGGAACATGTGACCCACACTGAGTACAAATATGACTTTCCCTCTCAATCAACTACCATGGCCCACAAGCCAGGAACGCTGGAACAGCAAAATGACAGCAACTGAAGTACAGACTCAACAAAGTCTTCCACAAGAACGGCAAGTTCACCAGTCTCCCTGGCAATGCCCACATTCTACACACCATGCTCCAGTGAGGGTATATCCTAGTTGGAGGCTCCTGTTGCCTCAAAAGTAAAGGAAATATATGATGGCTATGCACAAAAATTCATCTATAGTATTCTAAACGTTATGATACCATAGAAATACAGTATTTTCCTAAGAACTAAAAAGTATAAACAACTCTGAATATCCAACAACAGGACATCATTACTTCTAACAAATAAGCTGGTAGCTTTCAATGTCAAAATGCAGAGTAATTAACGAAATGTAGCAGTAGGCTGAGGAAGTGGCTTGTCTAGCATGTAAAAGGCCCAAGGTTCAATACCCAGTATTTAAAGGGACATTGGGTATGAGAAATGGATAGATATGAGTCAAAGGGGACAAACTTTCTTCTCCCCCTCCTCCTTCTTTTTGAGACAGGGTCTCACTGTGTAGCTCTGGCTGGCCTGGAACTTACTAGGTAATCTAGGCTGCCTGAAACTCACAGACATCCACCTGCCTCAGCTTTCCAAGTGTTGGGGTTACAGGCATGAACCACCGTGCCCAACTAAAAAATTTTTGTTGTGGCCAGGCCTGGTGGCACATCCCTTTAATCCCAGCACTTGTGAGGCAGAGGCATGTGAGTTCAAGGCCAACCTGGTCTACAAAGTGAGTCCAAGACAGTCAAGGATACACAGAGAAATCCTATCTCCAAAAACCTTTAAAAAAAAAGTTTTTACCAACTGATCCATATTGCCAACTCCCAAAAACGTTATTTTAATTTGTCTTCTGTTTTGATAATACCATAATGGCAAGAACAATTACACTGAGCCAACACACAAAGGTGACCTTTGGGTTGTGTCCTGAGGGTTAACATTTGCTTACGCATTAAAGTCTGCTGACAGACTTTATGTGTATAGTTCTAGAGTGTTCTGTTTACTACATACCGTACACATAGCCAACGCATGCCTGCTCCACTGCAGAGTACGGGATTTGTGCATCCGCCAATGCCTTCTGGCCTGAAAAACAAATGGGGTTCATCAGAAAGCACAACAAAGTGGCTTTTTCAGGTGAGTAAAAATTCAGTTTAGAGGTTCCTCAGACTCCATTTACTCCTTTATCAAATGACAAATGGTCACTAAATCATCTTGGCTCTCTCCTTAGATCTCTAAGCCACTACATCGCTTTTAGCTTCCTCTCATCACAGGTGGGACCATCATGTCCATTTTACATGGTACAGGAAAGATGAACTCAGAGCCATAGAATCTAAGCAAGAACCCTACCAACTGAGCTACATCCTAGTGCTAACACTGTTAAGCTGCTTTTCTGTTTGCTTTTTGTTTGGGTTTTCATTGTTGTAGTCATAGTTTTTTTTTTTAGACTGAGAAAGGCTGGCATGTAAATCACTATGTAGCCCAGGCTGGCACTAAACCCATAGCAATCCTGCCTCAGCTCCCAAATACTGGGATTACATGTGTGTGCCACCACACAGCCCTTAAATCTCCTTAATAGCAAGGCCCTTGTCTAATCTCCACAGCTCCATCACAGCTGGGCATAACCAGCATTTACCAGGCCCTGGATTTGATCCACAGTTTCCCATAAACTAGTGTATTTATGGGATGTAGAGTGGCTACCTATTCCTATAATCCTGGTATTCTCGGAAGTGAAGGCAAGAGAACCAAAAGTTTAGGAGTTTTCTCAATTACACAGTAAGTTTGAGGCCAACCTAGGAAACATAAAACAAACACAAAAAAGGAGCAGTCTCATATTCTGTCAGTAAGACTCCAAATGTAAGTAATTTTAAAAAAATCTCTGAAATGTTCATATTCGTTATTCCAATGATTGGACTACTAGATTCTATCCTCAAAAATAATCAAAATGAGAATATCTCTTTATCAATATGTCTACTTAAATTACTCTGAAATATCAAGAAGTTAGGAACTTAAATCTCCAAAAACATTATAGCATAAATATGATAAAATGCTGTATAAAAATTAAAATTTCCTAAATAATTCTAAATAAGACAAGAAAAATCTCATAATAAAATTAGTTTTAAAAATTAGGATACAGCTGGGTGTGATGGCACATGCCTTTAATCCCGGCACTCGGGAGGCAGAGGCCGGAGTGTCTCTGTGAGTTCAAGGCCAGCCTGGTCTACAAAGTGAGTCCAGGACAGTCAAGGATACACAGAGAAACCCTGTCTCCAAAAATCTAAAAAAAAAAAAAAAAATTAGGATACAAAGCAGGGGGTTGAAGGCCACCCTGGCCTATAAAATGCTGCTTGTGAAAGATTTATATTACAAATAAACTAGGGACTAGGGTTATAGCTCAGTGGTAGAATGCATGATGCTCTAGGTCCAGTTGTTCAATCCCTAATACAATGTTATAAAAAAAGAAAGAGAGAAGCAAATAAAACAGGAAACTGGACTAGTCACATGGATTTTATACTATTAGCCAGTCAGCATGGCCAATTCCAACTTCATAACTTCATCTCAACACTACACACTTACACTCAAAATATTATATTCAAGTGTTACTAAAGTAATCATATTTCATCTTCTTTGTGTCTGTTGTTATTTTGGGCTAGGCTCTCATGTGGACAAAGCTGGTCTTGAGCTCCTGACCTTCTTCCCTCTACCTCCTAGGTGCTGACATTACAGATATACACTCTCATATCCAGTAAAATTATTAATTAAATAAAATAAGTGAGTCAAAAATGCACAGAAGGCTGGATGTGTGGTGCATCCCTTTAATCCCAGGACTCAGAAGGTATAAGCAGGCAGATCTCAGTGAATTCAAGACAAGCGTGGTCTGCATAGCAAGGCCCAGGATGGCTAGGGCTATACAGGGTTTGAGACTCAAAAACACAACAACCAAAAACAAAAACAACAAACAAAAAAAAACCACCAGAAAACCGATTAAAGCATCTCCCACTTCAGAGAAAGGCAGAAAGTGTGAGTCAAAAGAAGAATGCTTATCAACACAGAAGACAGATAGTAAAGAAATAGTGTCTGCCCCGAGAACCAACAACAGTTAATTAGACCCCTCTTGACTCTTCTTTCTGGAGGATGAGGTGATAAGACACCCTGATTCGCTCTGTAATAGCTGAATCCTGAGTCGCACAGGAAGCTGATGCAAAATCTACATTTTGCACTGGGTACATATGGTCGTCACGGAAGCACAGCCATGTAAGGCATAGCCTCCGAAACTCCTTTGGGGGCTGCCTAGCAATAAACTAGCAGGAATTGTGGGAGGCTCCCTAAAAGGACGGTGTCTAGCAACATCTCCAGGAATGAAGGGGCTCCTGAGGTCTCCATGTATGAGATACAAGTGTTCCCAACGTTCTGCCAAGTCAGCTGGAACTGAAGCGTACAAAGTCTCCCAACTATGCCTCCGCTTTCCTTTCCTACCATGACTTGAGTTGAGATTTGTTTAGTTATTTGAACCATGCAAAGAGTTCCAATTTGGCCTGTTTTTGAGAAAATAAAGAAAACAATGTAGGTCTCTCTGTTGGAACTCAGGTAGTGGAAGAATACCAAACACTTCTGGAACAAGGAGCCATGCACCTGAAGCCCTGATCTTTGAGTGCCAGATCACAGGTATTGTTCATCCAAATCTAGTCAGTACTAGCTCTCACTAGAAAAACAACAACAAAGTATAACAATTCATTTAGTCCTGCCTCAGTGTAGTGATTTAAAAAAAAAAAAAAAGGAAAGGAAACTGTAGGTTGCGTCAATGAAATGGAGGGACATGATAGGCGGTGGTGGAGCACACCTTTAATCCCAGCACTCAGGAGGCAGAGGCAGGAAGATCTCTGTGAGTTCAAGGCCAGCCGGTCTACACTGAGAGTTCCAGGACAGCCAGGGCTACACAGAGAAACCCTGTCTCAAAAAACCAAAACAAACAAATAAATGAAAATGGAAGGAAGAGAGGAAGAAACAAAAGAAATAGAGAGACAGAGACAAGTATTCAACTACATCTTGAATGTGAACATCCCTTTTTTGGAAAGAGAGACACTAATTTTGTTATGACAACAGGGAGCACACGCTAGAATTAAATTATCCGCTTCATGGTTGTGGTGATTTGAATGGGAAAAGCCCCCAAAGGCTCATGAATTAGAATGTTTAGTTCTAGTTGGTGGACTGTTTAGGACAGATCTGAGATATGGCCATGTGCAGGTGTGTCACTAAGGGTGAGCTTGGAGGTTTCAAAAGCCCAGTCAGCTCTCTCCCTGACTGCTGCCTGTGGATCAGGATGTAAGACCTCAGCTGCCGCTCCAGCCCCTGCCTGGCTGCTGCCGCTGGAGCCGCGCTCCCCTCTATTGTCGGTAATGGATTCACCCTCTGAAACTGTAAGCCAGCTCCCAGTTAAACAGTCATGGTATCTCTTCATAGCAATAGAACAATGACCCTACTTTTCTTTCCTGGCTGCTTTTAGCATCTGCCCTATACCCTCCTGTTGCTGCGATAAAACATTATGACCAAAAGCAATTCAGGGAAGGAAAGGGCTTATTTGGCTTATCCTTCAACTGATGTTAATCCCTGAGGGAAACCAGGGCAGGAACTCGCTGCCGGCTGGCTCCCCTTCTGTCTTGTTCACAGGTTCATGCTTAGCCAACTTTCTTTTTTTTTTTCTGTCCTTTTTTTTTTTGGTTTTTCGAGACAGGGTTTCTCTGTTTAACAGCTCTGGCTGTCCTGGACTCGCTTTGTAGACCAGGCTGGCCTCGAACTCGCAAAGATCCACCTGCCTCTGCCTCCCAAGTGCTGGGATTAAAGGCGTGCGCCACCACCGCCCAGCTTTTAGCCAACTTTCTTACACAACCCAGGACTACTTGCCCACAGAATGGCATCACAAAGAACGGGATGGCACTTTTCACATCCCCCACAGACTTGCCCACAGGCCAAACTGACCTGGAAAATCCCTCAATTGAGACTCCTTGTCAGGTGACTCTAGGCTGTACCAACTTGACAATTAAAGCTAAGTAGGACACTAGCCCAACACACCGCTTACATGAAAGTATATGCTGCTGTGTGCTCTAGCTATGTAGCTGCTAAAAATCCCCACAAGTCTTTTCCTTCTCTTTCCCCTACACCCATGGACAAGCTCCATGGGAGTTCTTTCCCATGACTGTATTTATTTTTCTGCTTGCAAGGCAGCGCTACTCCTGGAATAAGCATACGCAATACAATCAACTAGTAAGTGTTCAAAAATATTTTTTTCCTATTACCTGCTTCCTTTGCCATATCAGGATAATCTCTTGAATTTTCACCTCCAGGCTTCGTGAACTAGAATACAGAAGAGGATGATAAATAGAAACAGGTATAGAGGGCTTTTGGGTTTTTTTTTTATAGCAATATCACAGAAATTCATTCAGTTATTCATTCAAACAAAAACACTGTGCTAGGCTAAGGATATGACTAAGTTGGTAGGATAACCAGGCATAGTGTTCAAGGCCTGTAATCCCAGCAGGAAGCTTGCTACACACCATGTTCTGGGTCAGTCTAGGATATATGACACCATCCCAAGACAAAAAAGAAAAACAGGGCCAACAAGTGAAAGGCTTCCTGTACAAATCTCAGAACCCACAATGCAAGCAGAGAATTAACTGAGTCCCAAAAGTTGCTCTCTGACCTTCACCCAGAACACATGCATCATAGGGTTCTCTCCCTCTCTGTCTCTCTCTCTCACACACACAGACACTACTGATCACTTGACAAAAAAAAAACAAAAACAAAAACAAACAGCCAGGTGTGGTGGCACACGCCTTTGATCCCCAGCACTCAGGAGACAGAGGCAGGTGAATCTCTGTGAGTTCAAGGCCAGCCTGGCCTATATAATCAGTTCTAGGACAGGCAGGGCTATGTGAAAAAAACAAACAAAAAAATTAGTAATTCTATGAGTTATATATCTCTTCCAAATTTTGATATTATATTCTTTCCCAGCCTCACCTTTGTTAATGTCACCACTTACCTCATCAACAATATTTTCTTATTTTGGTGAGAACTTGTCCAGCAGACACAAGATTTCTATTTTTTTTCCCAGAAACTTGAATTTTTATCATTGGTAATAACTACAACTAGATGACTGCTTCCCTTTATTTACAGTTTTTAAGAAAACGAATAGGTTCACTAATGTCCTACAAAGGTTTGTTTTTAAGCTATAAACACGTGTGCTTAGACACGTGTGATGGGGCTTTAATCAGCTACCACTATTACCATGTTTGAAGGCCAGATGGTTGGGCTGGGGAAGTGGCAGCTGGTAAGCTGCTTGCCTTGAGGAAGGACCCTGAGGGCACACATAAAGAAGCCCTTTGTGGTCATCTATTCATGATCCCAGCCCTGGGGTGAGCAGAGACACATCCCAGGGGCTCAGTGCTAACCACATGCCTACTTTGTGAATCAGAGATAGGGAGAGACTGTCACAAAACAAGGTAGACAGGCACCTAAAGAATGACACCCGAGGCTGTCCCCAGCCTCTCACACATGGACACATACAAAATTCAGACTGTCCTATCTTTGGTCACTGAGAGCTTTGTCAAGTTGACACCTGAATCTTGACATAATCCAAAACAACTCCAATTTTCTCCTTCCTTTCTTCCTTCCTTTTCTTTCTTTCTTTCTTTTTTTCCAAGACAGGGTTTCTCTGTGTATCCCTGGCTGTCCTGGACTCACTCTGTAGACCAGGCTGGCCTTGAACTCAGAGATCCGCCTGCCTCTGCCTACCTGGTAGGTAATTACAGACAGCTGTGAACTGCCATGCGGGTGCTGGGATTTGAACCCTGGGTCCTTTGGAAGAACAGCCAGTGCTCTTAACCATTGAGCCATTCTCCAACCTGGGGCTCTGATTTCTTCACAATTAATTATGACAAAATTCTCCAGACTTATCTTGCTCATTTCTTACCTCACCTAGATTTTGTAATTTCTCCAGCCAACCAATTCTCTACATAGAAAAAAGGTATTTTAGGACTTGAGGGACTGGAACCCTGGAGGTATAACTCATTGGTAGAGTGTCTAACACGCATGAAACCTTGGGTTCCATGTCCAGGACCACATGATAGTACACGTCTGTAATCTGGATATCCAGGAGGTAGAGGCAGGAGGGTTACAAGTTCAAAATCATCCTCAGCTTCATAGTGAGTTTGAGGCCTGAATGGGTTAAATAAGATACTTTCTCTGGAAAAAAAATATATTTCAGGACCTCAGTCTTAACATCAAGATTCCACTGATTTGGTTACTGTTTCTAGGCCTTTTCATGAGATAGGAATATTTTTAAAAGATGAAAAAGATCTCATATAATCACGCTAATACTTTCCACTCAACTTTAGTATTTCAGTGTGTTTTATCTGTTGGTTTGTTTGTTGGGCTTTGTTTTTGAGGGTCTCTCCTGTAGCTCAGGCTGGCTTCAAACTTCCTATCTTCGAAATTTAGGATCCTGTCTCCGTGTCACAGCATTTCCCTGGCATACTCAAGACACTAGGTCTGTCCTCCAGTACCAACAACACATTTAAAATAATAAAAGTTTGAACCGAGCTGGCAAGAAGGGTCAGCGCATAAGGGTGTTCCCACACAGGCCTGGTGACCTGGTTTCCCCACAACCCACAAAAAGATGGAAGGACAACATCAACTCCACAAAGTTTCATCTGAGCTCAGCATGCTCACCATTCAACACACACACACACACACCATACACATACATACACACACACCATACACATACATACACACACCATACATACACACACCATACATACACATACACACATACACACACACCACACACATACATACACACACCACACACACACATACACACATACACATATATATATATATATTAACTTTTTTTAAATTTAAAGGAAGCTTTCTGAGCAGGAGCAAAGCTTGTCATGTACTAAGTTTCGACACAAGACAATGTCGTAGCAAGCTGGGAACATTTCAAATAATTCCCCCAGCCTCTGACAGGAGGTTGGTGTATGTTTGGATGTTTTCTAAGAACAAAGTGAGGAAGCACCACATGGAGAATTTCAGTTAGTCCCTTATGTTTGTGGTAGTTGGGTTTTGTTCAGATTTGGGATGGTTCTGCCACCACCTGTAGAGTGCTAGGATTATAGGAGTGTGCCAGCAAGCCTGGCCTTTTCTACTGCTCCTAATCTTTTAAATATCTTCTGGCATCTCTCCTATAGTTTCTTCTCCAATGCACATTGTCCCTCACTGTTTTAATGATATTTAGAAAAAACAAAATGAAACAAGAGATAGGTTTCTTGTTTTCAATCTGCCATGCTTAACTAAAAATTCCAAATTATCCTTTTTTCTCTTTCTTCCTTATTGTTTTTGTGAGTTTTTTTTTTTAATCTATCTTTAATCCCAGCACTCAGGAGGCAGAGACAGGTTGATCTCTGTGAGTCTAAGGCGGCCTTGGTCTATAGACTGAGTTTCAGGACAGCCAAGGCTACACAATAAAACCTTGTCTCGAAGAACTAATAAATATAAATAAATAAATAGATGGATGGATAGCTAGATAGAGGGGGGATAGAGAGAGATAGGAATCTGTCTTTAGTTTGCTCATGTGTAATTAAGTGTGGGGGGGACACAGTCACACTGCAGTACACTACATGTGGGGTGGTCTAGGACTTAAAAGTGTGAGTACTCTTGCGCTGTGTGAGGTCCAAGGACCAAGCTGGGTTGTCGAGCTTGATGAAGCACACTTTTACCCACTGACGGTCTTGCCACCCCTTGGCCTTTGGTTTAGAGAAGATCTTACGTAATCCAGGCTGGCTCTGAACCTCTATGTAGAGTCAGCGATGACCTTGAACTTCTGACCCTCCTGCCTCCACCCCGAGTGCTGGAACTGCATGTGTACACCACCATGCCTGCTTCATGCAGGACTGGGGATGGAACCCAGGGCGTCATGCATATTTGGTACCAAGTGAGTCATAACCTCAGCCCAGTCTTGATTTTTTTTCATCTTTGTCACCCCTCACATATAACAAGTACTGACTATATGTTTAAATGATGAAACCATCTTTTATTCTTTTCCTTTTCCCTAAGGAATATTAATGCCACCTTCACCTCAACCTACCAACTGAAAAAAAAAACTTAAAACAAATCTTTTTTTTTTTTGCAGAAACTATGTGTTTTTTCTATACAGCCCATATAAACAGACACTAAACAACCAACGGAAGGTAGTTTAAAATGGAACTGCATACTAGCAGGAACACCTGCAATTCCAGCACTGGGGAAGTTTGAGTGGCTGGATCAGAAGTTTAAAGCCAGCCAGGTTCATATAAGATATTGGTTTTGTTTTGTTTTTTTTTGAACTAGAAAATACTTTTGAAAGTTTTACTACCTACCAGTATCAGAAGTTCCCCCTCCAAGAAACAGTGGGATGTTTTCTAAGCTTTATAACATAATTAGTCAACTTTTCTGTTTACATGTTTTGAATGAATTATAGGCTCTCAGCCTGCTAAGATAATATAAGATTTAAGGCAGTAACTCTTTCACAAAGTATATCCAGCTAATATCGATCAAATAACATTCAACGTCTTTGGCACTAGGGAATATCATCATGGGAGATACAACAGTGAATTATTAACTTCTGCTAAGATGTCACAATTCTGGGGCTCAGAGGTTAAGAGCACTGGCTGTTCTTCCAAGGGACCCGGGTTCAAATCCCAGCACCACATGGCAGTTCACAACTGTGTGTAATGCCCGGGCGTGGTGGCACACAGCCTTAATCCCAGCACTCGGGAGGCAGAGGCAGGCGGATTTCTGTGAGTTCAAGGCCAGCCTGGTCTACAAAGTGAGTCCAGGACAGTCAACGATACACAGAGAAACCCTGTCTCGAAAAACCAAAAAAAAAAAAGAAAAAAGAAAAAGCACAAATTAACCAGGGGAAGTTAGCTGGTGTAAGTAGTGCCGCTAGATACACAGCAACAGAAGATTAAAACAGAAGCTGCAGGTAACCTGACATTACTAGGGCACAGAGGGGAGTCAAGGTATTGGGAGAGGAAGCTTCTGGGAGCCCTAGACCCAGAGAAACAGCAACATGGTCAGAGGATCAAGGAAACCTGTACCTGCGTTGAGATCTGAGCACCGCCTGTTTCCGCCCACAGCCACACTTGCTGCTATCTGAGAAGGGCACTTACAGCCACTACAGAGCTGGTGACATTCATGATGATCTCTTCTTTCTGTCTGACACCCCGGCCTCCGTCCAGGGTCCAAACTTTTTTTTTTTTTTTTTTTTTTTTTTTGTCTGTTTCGGTTTGCTTTGTTTTGTGAAACAAGGTTTTGCTACATAGTCCTCCATGACCTCAAACTCGCAGCAACTCTCTCCTGGCTGTGTCTCCTAATGCGCACACTACAGATGTTTGTCACCCAGCCGGCCTGTCTCAGGATTCAGACTCTAAGGAAGTGTGAGGTCTGGGTTACCTTGGGGGCTCCTTCACAGACTAAACACTGAAAAGGGAAACAGGAAGGCGAAGAAAAAAATGGCTGATTTGACCCTAGGGACAGTATCATAATACCCGAGGCGCATAGAGCAAAGAGACAGCAGCTCAGACAGTGACTGTCCTCCCTGCCACACTTCCCTGTCACCTCGGGACTGCGGGGCATCAGAGGCAAATCTCCCGCGCCTCACAGCTCTATTTACCTTGGTCATGCCAACACCGACTACGAACACCCGTTGCAGCTGCGGAGACTTCAACGCGGCGGAAGGCATGGCTCGGGCAGCGGACACCGTCTCCCAAAGACTGAAGCCTGCACTGGATCCGAGCGAGCGTACTCAAGTCCGGGTATCCCAGCCCCAGACGTCGGGGGCGGGGCCGCAGCGTCGGGGGCGGGGCCGCGGCGTCGGGGGAGGGACCAAGTTAAGGGGCTCCGGCTGGTGGGAGCAGTGTAGAGCGTCTGCGCATGCGAGGCGCCTCTACCAGCGAGTCCTTCATGGCCTTTGAACTAACTGATTCAGATCCAGTCCAAGTTTCTCAAGCAGGCATCAGTTTTCTGTGCTTCCGCCCCTGACGATGAGAGAGAAGGCCTGAAATGGAAGGGCTGGCCACAGAGGAAACTCAGAAGCCTAAGGAGATTCTTTGGAGTGTTAGAAACGTTCTGTTATCTGTCGGTGAGGGTAGTTAGAACAGTGTGCGCTAAATAAAGCACGATGCACACTTACAAAGTCAGAATTCTACATGTGGATACGACGTTTCTTTAAAATTAAGTCAGAAGCCGGGCGGCGGTGGCACACACCTTTAATCCCAGGCAGAGGCAGTTGAATCTCTGTGAGTTCCACAGAGCTAGTTCCAAGACTGCCAGGGCTACACAGAGAAACCCTGTCTTGAAAAGCGACCCCCCCTCCAAAAAAATAAAATAAAATTAAGTCAGAACAAGGGCTTAGTGGCTCATGCCTTCAATCCCGTCACTCAAGAGGCAGGCGGATTTTGAGACCAGGAAAAAAAAAAAAACTCAGCATGGCAGTGAACTCCTGTAATCCGCTCAGGAGGCAGAAGCAAGTGGATCTCTGTGAACTTTAGGAAGGGCCCCAGACATTAGTACAACTGATACCATGTTAGAGGTACCATTCTGACGTTAAAAATCCGGCATGTAGGCCCCAAAACCTTCCAAAAAATGGTACAAAGGCCTAATCAATCAAAGACCTGAACCAGAAAAGTCCCTAAATGTGCTAACCTTGATTTTTGGTTTCTGATGTTCTGCTTCTTGCTAATTGTTCTTGCTAACTGAAGTGTGCCAACCAGGATGTGGGCTTTGTGCATAAAAGATAAAGAACTGTGAGGATTGGGGCTGCGCGATTTGGGCAAGTCCCCTGGGCAGCTGCAGGCCAGTAACACAGACTTTCTATTCAGTTTTAAGAGTGTCCCTGTGCTTTTCTCTGGTGGACATACCTCGAAACACATTTAAGTCTAGCCTGGTCTGTATAGGAAGTTCCAGGCTGCAAAGCAAGACCTCCCCTCGCAAATAAAGAAAAAAACTAAGATGAGTGTGTGTGTGTGTGTTTCGAGACAGGGTTTCTCTGTGTAGCCTTGACTGTCCTGGAACTCACTCTGTATTCCAGGCTGAACTGGAACTCACAGAGATCCAAATGCCTCTGCCTCCCAAGTATTGGGATTAAAGACATGCACCACCACTGCCCAATAACGTATGTATTTTTTTTAATAACAGCCAGATGGTAGTCAATCATACGCATTTCCAATTGTTCAGACCACGTCCAAATAAAGCAACTGCTTGCCTGTCACTATTTCTGTACTTTCCTTCAGTTGTCCTGCCTATAAATATTGTCTGTGTTGGAAAACTGAGTTCTCTGAGCCTCTTTTGATGCTGAATGATGCCTGGCTTATGAATCATTCCTTGTGTGGTGGAGCACACCTTTGATCCCAGCACTTGGGAAGCAGAGGCGGATAGGTCTCTGTGAGTTCAAGGTCAGACTGATCTTTTTTTTTTTTTTTGAGACAGGGTTTCTCTGTGTAGTCCTGGCTGTCCTGGACTCACTTTGTAGACCAGGCTGGCCTTGAACTCACAGAGATCCCTCTGGCTCTGCCTCCCAAGTGCTGGGATTAAAGGTGTGCACCACCATGCCCGGCTCAGCCTGATCTCTATAGCCAGTTCCAGGTTCCAAGATTGCCTGAGCTATGTAGAGAGAACCTGTCTCAAAAACAAACAAAAACAAATACACTATTCATCTTAACTGGTCTGAAGTTCTTTTAACCATGGTCTGCTGACTGTTATTTGAATACTCTATGTTTGTCAGCTAGCCTACTCACATTTATGTGTAACTCCAAAATCAACGCTTGAGGTGATAAACAGTTTAAGTTTCCCAAAGCCATACTCTCAGGTGAGGAGGGACTATGACACAATCTACTGTCCTTAATCCAGTTCTCATACTGTAAACAAGTGGTATACATGGTCTTCCTTGGTCCTTATAGTACCTCCCCCTTTTTTGCATTTTTGTATTCTTGTGCTTTTGTTAGAAGTTTTGCTGTTCTACAGCTGCCCACACACATAGTGCTGATGTCCTTTCTAGTGTTCCCAGATGCAAGAAGGCTTGGTGATAAACCTAATGAAGAACAACAGATAGTTAGATAATCTTACATCAGACACACGTTGCAGTACTCTGCTTCAATATTAAGAAACCAGTAAATACTAATTTTATATACAAAACAAGGAATATTCTGTGTTGCTTGGTTGACAGAATGGTGACTTGACCCTCTCCGAAAGCTAATCCTGTGTTTCCTCTAGGAGCAGAGATTCATTGGTCCAGTGCTTCAATTACTTCACACTATACAAGTGCCATGAAAACCAGAACTGAAATCCAGGTGCTGTAGAGCATGCCTGCCGTTGTAATAGTTACTTGTGAAGCTAAACCAAAACAATAGCTTGAGCTGAAGAATTGAGACCAACCTACCCAACACAGAATAGAGAAGGGGGGGGACTGTATGGACTATGTGTTCGTGTGGATGAAAATTTCTGAAGTCCTTTTTTTTTCTTTTCTTTTTTTGAGACAGAGTTTCTCTGTGTAGCCCTGGATGACTTGGAATTGGCTCTGCAGACCAGTAACCAGGCTGGCTTCAAACTCTTAGAGATCCACCTGCCTCTGCCTCACAAGTGCTGGGATTAAAGGCATGTGCCACCACATACTCTGAGGTCCTTTCTAACCTTCAGGAACTGTAGTAAGAGCCCCTCATAGATCTCCTTGACAGAAAGCATCATTTAGCCAGAAGAACACACTCTCTCTAGGACACCTCTTGTAATTGTTTTTAGACTGCTAGAATTTAAGGGTGAATATTTAAAGCTGGAGAGAAGCCTCCGTGGTTTAGGAGGACCTGCTGCTCACACAGAGGACCCAGGTTCCATCCCCAGCACCCACATTGGACCCTCACATGTGGGAGTCCAATTCTATCCAGAAGGCTACTTATATTGTATCTGATGCCCTCTTCTGACTTCCATGGGAACTGGGCACACATGCAGTGCACATATACATGCAGCCAAAACACTCACACATATAAAATAAAATAATCTTTAAGGGTAGGTATTCATAAACTCCATTTGGCTACCAGAAAAGGGCAGCTGAGATGCAGGCAGGAGAACTGGGGACTCATATTGTAGGTACAAAGGAAAGCATCCAGGAGGAAGCAGAGCAGGATAGCTATAAGGAAACACCAAAGAATAACCTTTGAGTTCTGATGCTGAATACCAAGCATGCTCAGCAGGGCTGAAACCACTGCGCTGGGAGTCCCTGTGGGTGTCACGGTCGAGCGGTCCGAGGGAGGTAAGAAGGAAAATTCAACTTAGTCAATCCTGGTTCAAACTTCTGGAGTCTGACATCAGGCCAGTTTATTTTAACCATATTTAAGTACAGTATAATTTTGGAAAATAATTTCCTGGCAATGATTATCTCGATCCCATATGCACAATAAAGCTTAAGGCATGACTATATTAAAAACTCTTTTGCAAAGTACATGTGACTTCTACCATGAAGATGGATTCTATACCTTAAAGACTGAAGGTCTTATGTGGTCTCTGACTGAGACAGAGTAGGGATCAACAGGCTATAAAGTACATGTGACATCTCCCCTAAAGATGGGCTCTATTGGCTGAGAAACAAAGCTAAAGAGAAAGAAAAGTCTGAGGAGAGAGAGTCTGGGATAAACACTCTGGGAGATCCAGGTGAAGTCTGGCTCTACAGTTAGCAAAAATCACCAGAAAATTAACAATACCCAATCCTAGCCTTTGGAGTGGAAAACAGGTATTCATTTCCTTCACTGAGGAGAAACCCCTGTGGAATTAACGTTCCTGGTTCCCCCCGTGCTTATCTGTGAGCACTCATGCCTTCGACACACTTTCTCAGGGGGAAAAGTGAGGTTCAAACTAAGGTTGGCTGCCCTCAGGTATACCACAGGAAAAGGCTTGCACCAGGCATGAAAATGGAGCAAAAGAACCAATGGTTCATAAGTCGTTTTTATTATTTCAAAAGGTCTAATGGAGATTCACATCCATCTCACTAATAACAATAGATACACAATTTTAAAAATCAGCATACAGGGGCTGGAAAGACGATAAAGAATGGTTAAGAGGCCGGGCGGTGGTGGCGCACGCCTTTAATCCCAGCACTTGGGAGGCAGAGGCAGGCGGATCTTTGTGAGTTCGAGGCCAGCCTGGTCTACAAAGTGAGTCCAGGACAGCCAAGGATACACAGAGAAACCCTGTCTCGAAAAACCAAAAATAAAAAATAAAAAAATAAAAAATAAAAGAATGGTTAAGAGCACGGCACATTCGAAGACATACATTTACATGCGCGCTATCCTAGTTAAGGTTTCTATTGCTGAAATGGAGCACTACCAAAGAGCACGTTGGGGAGGAAAGGGTTTGTTTGGCTTACATTGCTACACGGTAGTCCGTCCTTGAAGGAGGTCAGGACAGGAACTCAAACAGGACAGGAACCTGGAAGGCAGGCCCTGGTGTAGAGGCCTTTCAGGAGTGCTGCTTACTGGCTTGCTCAGCCTGCTTTCTTATAGAACCCAGGACCACCAGCCCAGGGATGGCACCACACACAGTCGGCTGGGCCCTCCACCATCAATCACTAATTAAGATAATGGCCCCCTACAGGCTTCCTAAAGCCTGATCTTATGGGGCATTTTCTTAACTGAGGTTCCCTCCTTTCAGACAACTTTAGCGTGTGCGAAGCTGACACAAAACTATCCATCACACACACACAATTAAAATAATAAAAATAAAACCTTTTTTTAAATCAGCATAAGAGCTAGTAAGATGGCTCAGGGGATAAAGTTAAATGCTGATAAATCTGACTATCTGAGTCTGATCCCCAGGACCCATACTGTGGAAGGAAAGAACCAACCTGAAAGTTATCCACGGACTTCCATGTCCACCTTCACCTCCTGTCTACACACACACTAATAATAATAATAACAATAATAATAATAATAATAAACCATGTGGTGGTGACACACTCCTTTAATCACAGCAGCACTCAGGAGGCAGAGGCAGGTGGATTTCTGAGTTTGAGGTCAAGCCTGGACTACAGAGTGAGTTCCAGGATAGCCAGGGCTACACAGAGAAACCCTGTCTGAAAAAACTAAAATAATAATAATGTGTGAAAACAATTGTTTGTTTGTTTGTCTTTTGGTTTTTCGAGGCAAGGTTTCTCTGTATAACAGAGCTGTCCTGGACGCACTCTGTAGACCAGGCTGGCCTTGAACTCACAGAGATCCGCCTGCCTCTGCCTCCCGAGTGAGTGCTGGGATTAAAGACGTGTGCCACCATACCCGGCTAGTGTATGAAAAATTTTAAGTCAGCATAAGTTCAAAACATCCATGTTCTGAGTCTATTTAGTAAATCATAACCATGGGGTGAGGGGTCTCCTCTTACCTCATGCTAGAACTTAGCATGAGGTAAGGCACTTACTAAATGGGTATTTCGTTCTTGAAAGTCTGATTGACTGATAGACAGCAATGTGATTAATGGATCAGACAAAGGCACCAACTAAATCAAATTTCTGTATGCCTTGTGTGTGTGCGTGTGTGTGTGCATGTGTGCCATGTGTGTTTGTGTGTGCCATGTGTGTGCATGCTGTGTGTGAGTGAGTGTGTGTGAGTGTGCCAGGCGTGTGTATGCCGTGTGTGTGTCATGTGTGTATGCTGTGTGTGTCTGTGTGTGTATGTCGTGTGTATGTGTCTGTGTGTGTGTCTGTGTGAGTGTGTGGTGTGTCTGTGTGTGTGTCTGTCTGTCTGTGAGTGTGTGTGTTTGTTTGTGAGTGTGTGTCTGTGTGTGTGAGTGTGTGTATATGTGTGTGTCTCTGTGTGTGTGTGTGTGTGTGTATGCTGTGTGTATGTGTGTGTGTGTGTGTGTGTGTGCGTGTGTGTGTGTGTGTGTGTGTGTGTGTGTGTGTGCGGAAGTGAAGTGAGGCCAGAGTCTCTTACTGAGCCTGGAGCCAAACAACTTGGGTAGACTGGATGGTCAGCAGCTGCAGGGATCTGCCTATCTCTGCCTCTCTACCCTGGAATTACAGGATCGCTTCACCCAGTTTTCATATGGGTGCTGGGAAGCAAACTCGAAAGCACATTAGCACCTGAGCCATCTCCCTGGAGCCCAACAGAACTCCTCCTCCTCCTTTCTTCTTCCTCCCTCCTCCTCTTCTTCAATACAGGGTTTCTCTGTGTAGCCCTAACTTTCCTGGAACTCTCAAAGATCTCAGCGATCCATCTGCCTCCTGAGTGCTGGAATGAAAAGTGTGCACTACCATGTTGAGCTTCCTGCAGAAGAACTTCTCATTTGTAGAGTTCAGAACAATTGTTATTCAACAAATACTAGATGTTCACCAGATATTGATTTCAAAATAGGAATCCTTAGATGTGGGGATAGGGATAAGAAAATGGGTAATAATGAATGCTGAAAGGATTGAGAAAAAAACAGGTAGCAAATGACATAATTTAAAATACTTAGAACTGATAGGTTAAATAAACTTAGAGCCAATATGGTGGTTCATGCCTGTTACCCCAGCATGCAGGACGCAGAGGGAGGCAAATAGCTGCAAGTTCAAGGCCTGATCTATATAGCAAGTTTCAGGTCAGCCAGGACTACAGGATAAGACCCTATTTCAAAAATGCCAAATAGAGCTGGAGAGATAATTCAGGTCTTATGCATGAGAACTTAAGTTCATTCTCTAGAAGTCGAAATGCCAAGAAATAAATTGCAAGAGGCTGGGTGTGGTGGCGCACACCTTTGATCCCAGCACTGAGAGACAGAGGCAGGCAGGTCTATAAGTTCAAGGCCAGCCTAGTCTACAGAGTGAGTTCCAGGACAGCCAGGGCTATACAGGGAAACCCTGTCTCAAAAAGCAAGCAAGCAAGCAAACAAACAAACAAATAAATAAATATGAATTGCAAAGAGAGTTGAGGAGAAGGAAGGACAGAGTCCACAGGGAAAGAGAGACTTAAAAATTTGTCCACCAAATTTTTGGTGGTCCCAGTTTGAATTCTGATTCAAATAAACTAAAAAAAAAAAAAAAACAAAAAACCTCAAAAAACCAACCAAATAAAACAGAACAAACAACAACAAAACCAGGAGTCCATACAATGACTTAACAGGTAAAGGTGCTTGCACCAAGCCAGACAGCCTGAGACCTACACAGTAAAAGGAGAGGGAAGTAACTTCCAGTTGCTCTCTGAACACCACACATGCACCATGGCACATGCATACATACATGCCAGTGCTCACATGCACATGCACACACCGACACCCGAAGAATAAATTAAAATGTAAAAGTGATTTTACAAACACCAAATAAATAAATACTGAAAAGCCATGCATGATGGCGCATGCCTATAATCTCAGCACTGGCTACAGAAACAGCAGGCCTGGCTTGGCCTACAGGGAGACTGGGCACAAGGAAACAAAACCACCCCATATCATTGTCGTGCCTGGCAAATATAAATGGTGCTAACAGTGGTGAAACTGAAGAGGACTCTGCCCAGCCTGGACTCTATTTTGCAAGTAAAGAACTGAGGGTGAAATGAAATATTGACACAAAAAAACACAGATCTTACCTCAAAGGGAACAAGAGAGTTTATTCTGGAGAGTAAAATATGAACGGCCACTGCCCAGGAAAACACAGTTTATATTACCCCCACTTCTGTGTCCTCCAACATGGAAGCAGTTTCATGGTGTTTTATAGTAAAAGAACAAAGCAAGTCATAAATCAAGGCAATTTTAAATTACATTGGTGGGCACATCAGAGAAGCAGGCTGCAGCAGTCAGGTAGGCCTCAGATGCTTCTGATAGCCAGATGGAAACAAAATGAGGACATAATGCTCCTAGGTGTGGCTGAGGAAACAGTTTATTGTAAATATGAGGGAGAGCACAGCCAGAGGCATCTGGAAGGGTCCAGATTGAACATGGCCAGCAGACTGAACTGGGCCATGAGAGGAAGAGAGAGTGGGAAGAGCAAGAGAAGGGAGGGGGCACAAGCAGGCCAAGAGAGATCCAAGAGCCTAGCCAGCCCAGAGACCAAGAGACCAGGAGTCCTGAATCCAACATGGCTGAGTTACACAGGGATCAGAAACTGGGGGAGGAGAAGCCCTAGCTCCTGGAGGGAAAGGTTTAGGTTAGGGGTGGAGTGAGAAGCACTGGGAGGAGCAACAGTGTAAGGAGCATAATAAAAACTGCCTTTTAGTCATGCAAAAATAGTTTAGTCAGGAACTAACACCCAAGACCGCAACTGATAACCGGAACTCAGTGACATCACTCACTCAAGCAGACACAGGCCTAGAACCCAAAGATGCCCACTGGACAGTATATAAGCAGACACACGCACACACGCACGCAGATCGCTAATTTCAAAGGTCACTCATTATAATCTCACTGTTGGCTGCAGATTTCACCTCTGACTAAAACACACATTGCTTTAAAAGTACAGTTTTTACTATCTCCACCAGACCCACAGCAAAAGATGTCTTCTGTATCTTGGGTACCATCACAAGAAATGCAGCTCTCATCTCAAAGAGAGTAAAGATAGTTTATTCTAGAACTGAACTTGAGTGACTACAGCCCAGAAAACATGACTGAACAGAGTCATAAACCCAGTGTTGAGACCCAGGCTGAGCCTAGGCTTTCTCAGAGGCCCTGACGAAAGGACAAAGGGAACCTAGTGCTGAGTCCTTGCCTATAGGCAGTCTTGGCAAGGTCTAGTCTGGGGCCAGGGCCTTGAAGGAGTTAAAAAGTTCAGTTCCATGCCTGGCATGGTGGCACACACCTTTAATCCCAGCACTCAGGAGGCAGAGGCAGGCAGATTTCTGTGGTTTGAGATCAGCCTGGTCTACAAATTGAGTCCAGGACAGCCAGGACTACATAAACAAAGAAACCCTGTCTCAAAAAAAAAAAAAAAAAAAGAAAGAAAGAAAGAAAGAAAGAAAGAAAGAAAGAAAGAAAGAAAGAAAAAGAAAGAGAAAGAAAGAAAGAAAGAAAGAAAGAAAGAAAGAAAGAAAGAAAGAAAGAAAAAAAAGATTTCAGTTCATGAGAACTTGGCTTCTTCCTGAAGAGACTGGATTTATCAGTCTTGAGGCCACCATGTGGTCTCTGACACCCTTGAGATACTCTGTGTTCCCCTTATGTAACACTGTTTGCTTAGATTTCTGTTTACTTTGACCCATTTCTCCCTTAGAAACACTACATGAGATGTTATGCAGGCTGGAGAGATGGCTCAGAGTTTAAGAGCACTGACTGCTCTTCCAGAGGTCCTGAGTTCAATTCCCAGCAACCACATGGTGGCTCATAGCCATCTATATTGAGTACTGGTGCCGTCTTCTGGCTGCAGGTGTACATGCAGACAGAACACTGTATACATATTGAATAAATACATCTTATTTTAGAGAGATGCTATACTTAATAGACATGCTTGCATGAGCTGTCAGCTTGTGTAAGACCTACTGATCCCAATCTTTCCTAACTTCTTTGTTCTCTCATTCTATGGTCATTCCATGGTTCCCTTAGGTCTCTGTCACCTGCTAGACCAGTGAGTCAAGGAACATTTAAAATATGCTGGTGGATACATCAGAAAGGAGGTTGCAGAAAGATGGGAGAAGTCTCTCCTATATAGGCCTCAGATATAAGCTTTTGGGTTTTTTTTTTAATCTATTTTACCTATTCATCACAGCTCTGACACACAAGTGGACATGAAATGGCCGTTTGGGATTAAAGCTAGCCCAAGATATGGTAGTTAGGCTCCAGCCCTGCAACGTTTCAGCCTCCCCACATCACTGCACTTCTAATCAGTCAGTCAGTCTATGCAGACGAAGATTTTTTTCTAAGAATTCTTGCTCTCAGAGGCAAAGATACAAATTAAATTTATCAATCAGTAACTTTTCTCTAGATACACAAAACTCAATAGGACAGTCTTCAAATAACATCAAAATCTGGACCAAAAACTTGCTAATCAGGGCTGGAGAGATGGCTCAGCAGTTAAGATCACTTGCATTTGCAGAGGACCCTGGTTCAATTCCCAGCACTGACAGGGTGATTCATAACCATCCGTAACTCTCATTCCAGGGAATCGAGCCTCCTCTTTTCAAACACTTGGTGTGCAGACATACATGCAGGCAAAATATTCATACACATAAAAATAAATATTTAAAAAAATAAACAAAAAACTTACTAATCCCATTTTTCAGTTAAAATAGAATAGTGTTTAATTTTTCAAGGAAATTCTGCGTTTGTCTACAAAAGAATTATGGACTAGAGCCTGGTAACCAAGCCTGGAAGCACAGTGATTAAGCAATAGATGCAGAAATATTAATAGTTCAAAGCCAGTCTTCTCTGGTACATACAAGTTCCAGGCCATCCTAGATTATCTGACACCCTGTCAGATTTTAAAAAGAAAAGAGAGCCGGGCGGTGGTGGCGCATGCCTTTAATCCCAGCACTTGGGAGGTAGAGGCAGGCGGATTTCTGTGAGTTCGAGGCCAGCCTGGTCCACAAAGTGAGTCCAGGACAGCCAGAGCTGTTACACAAAGAAACCCTGTCTCGAAAAACCAAAAAAAAAAAAAAAAGAAAAGAGAGACAGACAGACAGACAGACAGAGAGAAAGAGAGAGAGCAAGACAGACAGAGAAACAGAGAGTGAGAGCCGGGCATGGTGTTGTAGATCTATATTCTTAGCATCTGGGAGGCAGAGGCAGATCTCTGAGTTCAAGGGCAGTCTGGTCCACAAAGGGAGTTCCTGGACAACTAGGACTACACAGAAAAAGCCCTCTCAGGAAAAAAAAAAAAAAAAGGAAGAAAGGAAAAGTGAGAGTCTCTGCAAGAGTTATCATGCTCAGAAGCTCAGTTCAGTCCAACTTAGTCAGCCAGGCTGGATCAAACTTGTGGAGTCTGATGCCAGGTGGCTTATGATCAGCATATTTAAACACGGTGCACTTTGGGGGAAGGTCCTGGTGCAATGCAATCTCCAGTGCACAAGAAGGCAAAATTACATCAAAACTCAACCCAAAGCACATGTCATTTCCTCCAAAAGGCTGGCTTCTAGATATAGGCTGTATGCATTAGCTTAAGAGCCCAAGGAAAGATCTGGTATGGACTTGGTCATACAGTCATTTGGGTTATTAGTTGTCTCTAGTCCTGGTTGTGGGAACTTGATATGACCTGGTCCTTCAGATAACACAGACCATTGGGCTATTAATCACCTCCAATTGCCAGTCTTCTGGGCAGAAAAACAGTTTATAAATATTTTCCTTTCAAAAGACAGCACTGCATGTTTAACTTTCCTGATTTCCCTGATCTGTGGGCACAAGGACCTTTGTACTCCCGACCAGAAAGAAAGAAACAAGAAGAATGAAGAAAACCCTGAGAACTGGCCCAGGAGTCAAAGGTCAAGAATGTTCTAGAAAAAAACAAAACACCAGTAAAACATCCTTCGTAAGATGCTTCTGGAGACTGAATGCTCCCTTCAGCTATGATCTTCCTGCTCATTGCTCCCTGCTCCTCTCTCCCTCCCTTTAAAAGTCCTTCATGGGACTGGAAAGGCTGCTTGCAGTTAGGAGCACTGGCTGCTCTTCCAAATTCAATTCCCAGTGCCCATGTGGAGGCTCACAACTGTCTATAACTCCAGCTCAGGGGACTCTGACCAGTCCAGTCCCAGGGGATCAACACCCTTCTCTGACCTCCTCAGGCACTGCATACATATGGTGCACAGATATGCACACATGTAGGCAAACACTCATACACATAATATAAAAATAAACAAAAATATCAAACAAATAAAAGTGATTCTAATTCACATTTTCCTAATATCTGAGGATATTAAGTAAAAATATTTATTGGCCATTTGTATTTCTTTAGAGAATTCTGCTGTTTCTCAACCTATTTTTTAAAAATTAATTGGGTTGTTTTCTTGGATGTTTTTTCAGGGGAGGGTCTTTCTTAGCTGTTCTGGAACTCTCTGTGTAGACCAGATAGACCTTGAACTCACAGAGATCTGCCTGCCTCTGCTCCCTGAGTGAGATTAAAGAAGTGGATCATCTTTTTTCAATATTTTAAATAGATTTTCAATTTTTTTATATGTAGGGGTATTTTTGTCTGCATGTATATCTGTACACTGTGCTTTCGCAGGCCAGAAGAGGGTTTTGGATCCCCCTGAGATCAGAGTTACAGCCTGTAATGAGCCACCATGAGGGTGCTGGACCTCTGGAAGAGCAACCAGTGGTCTTAACCATTGAGCCATCTCTCCAGCTCTATTTTTTTTTTCAGCTCTATTTTTTTTAACTTAAAAGATCTACAGGGCAGTGGTAGTGCACACCTTTAATTGCAGCACTTGGGAGGCAGAGGCAGGTAGATCTCTGTGAGTTTGAGGCCAGCTTAGTCTACAGAGCTAGTTCCAGGACACCCAGTACTACACAAAGAAACCCTGTCTTGGAAAAAAATGGAATTTTAATTTTAATTTTGTGCATATATATGTTTCGTCTGTATGTATGCACATACTCCTCATGCATGCATGCCTGGAGACTGGGGAGTAAGGAGAGAGCATCAGACACCTTGGTGATGTGCTAGAAATGGAGTTGCAGATGTTGTGAGCCTCTTGTGGGCACTGAGACTTGAACCAGGATTCTCCACAAGAGCAACAAAGTCCTCTGAACTGTTTAGACACATCTCCAGCCCCTTTGTTTATGTTTTGTGTGCATGTATGTGTGTTTGCGTGAATTTATGTGTACTACTATTGCGTGATACTATTCTTAGGGAGATGTGAACAAATGTCTACTCACCTCATACATAGTTAACCAATGACAGACCAAAGTAAGGACACCACCAAAGTCCAACTTGGCAAAGCTATGATTTTAATGGGATTACTCATAGAGTTATGAGTGGGAGGATACTTACAGGAGCAGAAATGATTCAAGGACAACTGTCTCACCAAAAACCCACTCCAGCATGGGTGATGACTCACAAAAACTGGAATCCTGGGGCTCAGTGCATAACTCCCAGGCAGCTCAGCTTGTCAGAGGGTCTTCTAGATAGCTGGGCTTGTCTGAGAGATCCACAAAAACTGGAACCCTGGGGCTCAGTGCATAACTCCCAGGCAGCTCAGCATGTCAGAGGGTCTTCTAGATAGCTGGGCTTGTCTGAGAGATCCTTTGGTAGTCCTTCCCACTTACCCACCTTTGAGGAGGGAGGAGCCTACTGAATCTGGGTTTTTCAGTTTTGTTTATTTTTTTATTTTTTTATTTTTTTTTTGGTTTTTCGAGACAGGGTTTCTCTGAATATCTCTGGCTGTCCTGGACTCGCTTTGTAGACCAGGCTGGCCTCGAACTCACAAAGATCCGCCTGCCTCTGCCTCCCAAGTGCTGGGATTAAAGGCGTGCGCCACCACTGCCCGGCTTCAGTTTTGTTTATTTTTAAAGATTTGTTTATTTAACATATATGAGTGCTCTATCTGCATGTACCCCTACATGCCAGAAGAGGGCACCAGATCCCATTATAGATGATTGTGAGCCACCATGTGGTTGCTGGGAATTGAACTCAGGACGTCTGGAAGAGCAGACAGTGCTCTTAACCGCTGAGCCACCTCTCCAGTCCCCAGCTTTTCAGTTTTTTAACTTCTGGCTTAAGACGCTTCTCAGCCGGGCGGTGGTGGCGCACGCCTTTAATCCCAGCACTTGGGAGGCAGAGGCAGGCGGATCTTTGCGAGTTCAAGGCCAGCCTGGTCTATAAAGTGAGTCCAGGAGAGCCAGGGCTACACAGAGAAACCCTGTCTCAAAAAACCAAAAAAAAAAAAAAAAAAAAAAAAAAAAAAAAAGACGCTTCTCTGCAGAATGGAATGTTTGGCCTCCTTTTAGGATCCCCTGAGCTTCTCTCCAAGACAGAAGGTTTTATTTAGGATGAAAATGTCACACAACAAAGCAAGGAAACTTTTGGAGACATGAGAAGAGAAGCCTTTTATCCAGGCATCAGTTGAAATCTCTTGCCAGAAGCAGAGCAAGAGTCCCAGGGTGATTAGCAAGGCCCCTTTCCTTCCCAACCATTAGCCTCATTTCCCCAGGAATCTCATCAGAGGCTGAGCTTAGAGGAAAAGGACATGTATTTACTACCTGTGAACCCAGTGGCTTCTGGTTCTGTCAGATTGTAATTCCATCCACGGATGGTGTCTCCAGAGCGTCACATATCTCCCATAGCAAAAGAGACCAGAGCCGTCTTAGTCTGCTCTCTGCTGCTGTGACAAGAGCACCAGGACCTAAAGCAACCTGAGGAAAGATTTGTTTTATCCTATAGCAGGTTACAACCCATCACTGCCAGAAGCCAGGGCAGGAACAGAAGCAAAAGGTCACAGAGGAGGGTTACATACTGGCTTGGTCACCTACTACCTACCTTCCTTCCTCCTTCTCCTCACCTACCATTTTTTTAATACAGCCCAGACCCACCTGCTGAAGGGAACTGTTACGCCCACAGTGGACTGGGCCCTCCCGCATTAATCAGCAATTAAAGAGATGCCAGAGCCGATCTGATAGATGCAGTTCCTCACTTGAGATTCTCTCTTCCCCGGTTGCGTCTCTGTTTCTGTGATAATACTAAAACAACTTAGAGGAGAGGAGAAAGGGGACTATTTCATTTTACACTTCCTGGTGACAGTGGATCACAAAGGGAAGTCAAGGAAAGGACTGGTCTGGGAGCAGAGGCATGGAGGAAAACTGCTTACTGACTCGTTTTTCATGGCTTGCTTAGCCTGATTTCTTACATAACCCAGATGTTATCTAAGTGACCAGTGTCCAGGGGCGGTATCACTCACAGTGGACTGGGCACTCACACGTCAATTATTAACCAAGGAAATGCCTCCACTGATGGAGGCCATCCTCGGTTGAGATTCTCTCTTCCCATGCATGTCCAGGTTTGTGTTAAGCTGATAAAAACTAGACAGCAGGGTTTTGAGGTATAATTTGAAAACCACAGATTGTAAAAACGGGGGATGACAAGAAAATCAGTTGCTTATTCATGCTTAGAGAAACTACTTGGGTACATCCACACGTGACTGACATGGTCACAACAATCAGTGGCCTGCCTGAAACGTTAAGAGTTAGCAAAGACATGACTGTGTGTGTTGTCCAAGGACAGCCATCTTTGTGTGGCGTGCTTCCAAAAGTGACGTGCTTGATTACTGAGCTTCATTTTACTTTATTTCCTTTTAAAGGACAGTCTCATGTATCCCAAGGTGGCCTTGAATTCAGTTTCTGATCCTCTTTCCTTTAGCTCCTGAGAACTTGTATTACAGATCTGTACTCAGGGTGCCACAGTGAGGTTTATACCATATGAAGGACTGAAACAAAGGCTTTTTGCATGCTAGGCAAGCACTCTCCTTTTGCAGGGTGGGGATGAAGCCCTCTTTTAGTAGAACACCATGGAGGGCACTTGTTTTCCAGTGCCTTGGTTTCTCATAGATGTGGTGAGAATTGCCTCCTTAAACCGAGCACATTGGTGCACACCTTTAATCCCCAGATTGACAGAATCAGGCAGATCTCTGTGAGCTTAAGGTCAGCCCGGGTTTCAGACCAGCCAGGGCTACACAGTGAGATCCTGCCTCAAAAACAGGGGGTTGGAGGGTTTGGGTGGAGAGATGGTTCAGCAGTGGAGAGAGATTACTGCTCTTTCAGAGGACCAGAGTTCATTTCCCAGACCCATGTCAGGCAGCTCACAACCACAACTCCAGTTCAAGACCTCACAGTGCTGGCCTTTCCAGGGAACTGCACAACTAGGGACTGCCTATATTTTATTTCTATTGTTAAAACCCCAAAAGCCAAATTCAAAAGTTAATTTGAAGTGCCTGGGGTCTCACTGACTGCTCTTGTAACTTCCTTTTAATATGTAGATTAAACACAACAGATCTTGGGAGGCAGAGGCAGGCAGATCTCTGTGAGTTCAAGGCTAGCCTGGTCGACAAAGTGAGTCCAGGAACAGCCAGAGAGATACAAAGAGAAACCCTGTCTCAAAAACAAAGAAAAAAAAAAAAACAGGTCATGGTGGTGCACACCTTTAATTTCAGCACTTGAGAGGCAGACACAGGCAGATCTCTTGAGTTTGAGGCCAGCCTGGTCTACAGAATGAGTTCCAGGGCAGCCAAGGCTACACAGAGAAACCCTGTCTTGAAAAACAAAAACAAACAAACAAATAAAAAACCTGATGAAATAAGCAGCCGGCAAAACCTCACCTTAGGAAACAGTCTTCAACTACAGTGAACTCAGTATACAGACCAAAGCCTCACCTTAGGAAACAGTCTTCAACTACAGTGAACTCGGTATACTGACCATCGGCCCTAGTTAGCTTTCTGCTGCATCAGTAAACATGATGACCAAGAGCAACTCGGGAAGGAAAGGGCTCATTGGGCTTACAGGTCTCAGGCTGTCATTCTTTGAGGGAAGCCAAGGCAGGAACCTGGAGGCAGGAACTGAACCAGAGGCTATGAAGGAAAGCTGCTCACTGACTTGCTCAGCCTGCTTTCTTATGCAACACAGGGACCATCTGCCCAGGCTCAGCACTGCACACACTGGGCTGCCCCTCCCATTTCAATCATTAACTCAGAAAATGCAGGCCCAGGCTTGGTGGTACAGGTTTTTAATCCCAGCACTTGGGAGGCAGAGGGAGATGGATCTCTGTGAGTTCCAGGACATCCAAGGCTACATAGTGAGACTCTGTCTCAGAAAGAAAGAAAGAAAATGCCCCATAGACATGTCCACAGGCCAGTCTGATGGAAGCAATTCTCAACTGAGGTTCCCTCTTCCTAGGTCAGTCCAGTTTGTGTCAAGATATTCACCAACAGCCCATTGTGGTGGCGAACGAACTCCTTTAATCCCAGCACTTGGAGGGCAGAGGCAGGCAGATCTCTGTGAGTTGGAGGCCATATTGGTCTACAAAATGAGTCCAGGACAGCCAGGGCTGTTACACAGAGAAACCCTGTCTCAAAGAAACAAACAAACAAAAAACCCAACAACAACAACCAAAACTATTTCCTTCCTTCCTTCCTTTTCTTTTTTCTAGATAGGGTTTCTCTGTGTAGCCCTGATTGTCCTGGAATTGGCCCTGTAGACCAGGCTAGTCTTGAACTCAGAGATCTGCCTGCCTCTCCATCCTGAGTACTGGGATTAAAGATGTGTGGCACCACTGCCCAGCAACATTTTTTTAAAAAAATAAAATAGCTATATTCCAAAGAAAACCCAGGACACTGCATAGGGAACATTGTTAACAGTCTTTGATACATTTCTATATTTTCTTTTTTTTTTTTTTTTTTTTGGTTTTTCGAGACAGGGTTTCTCTGAATATCTCTGGCTGTCCTGGACTCACTTTGTAGACCAGGCTGGCCTCGAACTCACAAAGATCCGCCTGCCTCTGCCTCCCAAGTGCTGGGATTAAAGGCGTGCGCTACCACCGCCTGGCTTCTATATTTTCTTTAACTTGGGGATGAGGCAAGATAAGTCTGGTCTCTCTATTGTCATTGGGTTTATGTCTTTTCCTTTGGGCTGCCTGTTAATGTGAAGCCTTGACTGAATCCATCTTCAAAAAAAAAAAAAAAAGATTCCATTTTGTATTAAGTTTGACTCAGAGCTGACCTCCAGTTCCAGAACAACAACAAAATGTACCCGACCTTGCATTCCAGGGGTGTTCCCTCACCATCACCAGACAGCTCACTCTGCAAAAGCACCCAAAAAGTCTAAACAAACTTTCTGATGGTCAAGCTGACCATAGATGGTTAGTCAGTAACAACGAGCCAATCAGAAATGGACATGACTAGCTACCCAAATGCCATCCAATCATATGGTGAAGAACCTGCTTCTTTGTCAGAGTCTCTATATAAACTTTGTACTTTTGGGTCTGGGGGCTCTCAACTCGAACTGCTGTGTCAGTGAGTGTTGAGAGTCCAAGCTCTGAGCTTGAATAAACAACCCTCATGTATTTACATCGAAGTTGGCTCCTGGGTGGTCTTTGGGGTCTTGAGAACCGGGCAGAACATTAACCTCATAGAAGCACATCAAAGCACAGAAATTAGTCCTTGTCTTAACCGCAGTCTACTTGGATTCCAAGAACAGCAGAGCCCCCCAACACCACCCTCGGATGAGGGCAAGGCTGTGTGTTGGAGTACCCCATTGCCCCCTGGCAGCCAATCCCTCTCCTCAAGCCGCAGGGATTCTTTGGAACATCTTGAAGAACCATAGCAGAGACAGCAATGACCAGACAACACTTGGCCAAGACATCAGTTTACACACTCTTTGTCCCTTGTTTTATTTTATTTTACTATTCAAATGACTCATGTCAGCACCCCAAAGACAGACTTGGGGCTATCAGACCCCTGTATTTATTCTCCTTAACATTGTCACATTGATCAAATTTATGTAACCTTGGTTGCCTTTAAACTCACAGCAGTCAGCCTGTCTTTACAGTTCAGGAAAGGACACAGCTGATTCTTCTGACCCCCACTGGTAACCAGGCACACAGGGATACACAGGCAAAACCCTCAAACACACATAGATGTAAATAAAATAAAGTCATTTTGTCTGCTATTTGCATAGCCATTCCTGTTCTCTTTTAGTAACTGTTTGCAAGGATTTTTTTTTTTTTTTTTTTGACAGTGTCTCAGTGGAGCCCTGGCTGACCCAAAACTCAGTATGTAGACCAGGTTGTCCTTGAACTCACAGAAATCTGCCTGCCTCAGCTCCTGGAGGGCTGGGATTAAAGCCACCATAGCCAGCTTTTCTTTCACTTTGAGAACACAGTTTGCTGAGCAGGAGATTCTTGATAAACAGGTTGGGTTTTTTTGTTTGTTTGTTTTGTTTTCCTTTTAGCGCTTTGACTATAGATTGTATAGTTTGCTGTTATTTGTTATTTTGTTTTGTTTGCCACAGGCTGGTCTTGAGATCACTCTGTAGCTACAGATGATCCCAGGCTATTTGTGGTCCTGTTTAACTGAGACACCCCTCTTACTCTGCGCCTGCGCTTGCACACGCACGCACACATACACACACACACTAATACCAGTGACTTGAGTTTTACTCTTAGAAGACCTAACAATGCACCTATAACTTCACCTCACTTAATTGAGGTCTGGATGACCCTGGATGACCCAACCAGATCCCAACAAGGCCTCTGCAAAGGGAGGTTAGGTTAGGTGGACAATGGAAGACAGAAACTGGCGGTTCATAACCACTTCTGTGAGCCATGTAGTTAGTCAAACTGGGAGGAGCCAGGCAAGACCTTAGGGCCTCAGGGAGGTGAGACCTTGTCCGTGCAGACCACCCTCCAGTGACTAATGAAATGACATGAACTGAGTAAGGGTACACGTGAAGAAGGTGCACACAGCACACACATTCAGTTTTGGACACCACCTTTCTATCCGCGCATTTGGAGGAATCTGCAGCATGCCCAGTTCTCTCCTACACCGGTGGCCTCGGGGGTCCCCTCCGGGGTCGCCGGCCACTGCACCCTTCTCTCCGCCCATAGGTGGAGCCCTTCAAGAGACGTCGCCCGCCCCGGAACTTCGACTTTCCAGCTCAAGCAGAGAAGGTCGCCGGTCTCCGAGCCGCGGCACCAGCCGGCTCCCCGATGCTACGCGTCCTGCCCCTCGCGCTGCGCCTTCCGCGCCTCAGGAGGCCCCCGGGGGCCCGCGACTGCGCCTCCCACGCAACGACCAGGACACCCGAGATCCAAGTGCACGCTCTGACAGGTCCCGACCAAGGTAAAGTTGCGGGTCTGGCGAGCTGGGACCCAATACACGGGGAGACTGAGGCAGGGGGACGGGGAGATTGCATCTCAGGCCGCCCCAGGGCCGAGGGAGCTCCCAGACTTTGTTGTATCAGTCTCCCCAAACCCTCCGGAGGCCTGGGGAGGTGTGAAGCGGAGAGAAAAGCTTGGAGCCGAGCTGTGCAGGGGATCCGCACAACAGTGTTGGCCAGGACTTTTCCTTCGTGAGGCCTCGGCAATGATCCGGGGGCGGAGGAGGCGGAGCCAATAAGGCTGGGCCTACGGGGACAAGGAGGGAGGGAGGCATAGTGTCCGCTGACACACGGGGGGAAAGTTCATGACCATCATCAGTAATGTCTTCTATTACATGTACAATATGCTGTGAAGTATGGGTGTGTTTGGACCTCAGGTGCGTTAGCTGTGTGTGGATCCCTCTCCAGTCTGTGTAACCCCATCCCATCAACTTTCCCGAGTTTGATGTCGTCTTGTTCTGTCAGATTTACTTACTTATTATTGAATGTATGTGCATGTACCACAGAGCACACTTTTTAAAAAATAATTTCTTATGTCCTTCGCGTGCATTTATGTCTGTGCCTGGCATATGAGTGCCTGGTGCCGGTGGAGGCCAGAAATGGTTGTTATGTCCTCTGGAACTGGAGTTACAGATGGTTGTGAGCAGCCACGTGGGTTCTGGAACTTGAACCCAGATCCTCTGGAAGAGCAGCCCGTGTTCTTAAATGCACAGCCATCCTTTCAGCCCCCCACTGAGCTATCTTGCTGGTTCCTCAAATCAGTTTTAACGTACACAGATGGCATCATTGCCCTGGGCTTTTTTACAGCGTTTTTTTGAAGCCCTTCAAGGCCTGCTCCAACTTTTGAAGAGCTGCTTTCTGAATAAATCTGTACCACCACCACCACATTCCTGTGTGTCACTTGTCACTTTTGACAGCCACGAAGGGCCTTCAGTGTCCCACTAAGGTAGAATAGAAAGACAGGGAAAGTTATGGGGACATGGTGAGAGAAAGGGTTCCCCTACCCTGGAGTCTGATTAAAGTCTCTGGTCAAAGGAGAATGAAGAATTGGATCATTGGTCTGGGAGTGGTGGCACATACTGTGAGACAGAAACTGATGGATCTGCCAACCAGGACTACATAGTGAGACCCTGTGTCTAATAATAAAATAAAATAATAAAATTCCGCAAGTACTGCTGAGAAGGCTTAGGCAGGGGGAACCCTTGCCACCAAACGTGACAAGATCCAAACTGAATCCAGAGTTCCGCATGGTTGGTGGAAAGAAAGACTCAGCTCACTCAAATTGCCTTCTGATTGCCACACACTGGAATATGTGCATGTCCACAAGCAAACAGAGATACACACAATAGATAGTAAGTAAATGTCATTTTTTTGTTTTTGTTTGTTTTGTTTTCCGAGACAGGATTTCTCTGTGTATCGTTGGCTGTCCTGGAACTCACTTTGTAGACCAGGCTGGTCTGGAACCTGGAGATTCGCCTGCCTCTGCCTCCTCAGTGCTGGATTAAAGGCGTGCACCACCACCACCGCACAATAAATGAAAACTTTAAAAGAATTGCAACATAATTGACAACACTTGTATAAGGCCTTTCACCCATCCCAGCTGTAAACCTGCAATTTTCCTTTTTTTTTTTTTTAAGATTTATTTATTTAATGTATAGGAGTGCTCTATCTGCATGTTCACCTGCATTACAGAAGAGGGCATCAGATCCTAGTAAAGATGGTCGGTCGTGAGCCACCATGTGGTTGCTGGGAAATGAAGAACCTCTGGAAGAGCATACCCTACTCTTAACCACTGAGCCCTCTCTCCAACTCTGCAATTTTCTTTTTTTTTAATAATTTATTTTTTATTTCTTCAAGTTACATTTCAATCACAATCCCCTCCCTACTCCCCCTTCCAGTCCCACCCTTCCACCCTCCTCCCCCTCAACCCCCCATCCTCTTCCCTTCTTTTTTTTTAGTTTAAGGTATTTCTTTTTCCCCCCAACAGCTCTCCCTTTCAGTCCAAAAAAAAATGGTTCTTTTTCTTATAACTATAAATGCAGTTTTCTAATAAGGCCTTATGCCTGCTGGTCACTAGGGGCAGTCCAGTGAGGGGTCCACTAAGCGGCCACAAGCCAGTCACAAGTTTCTAGCTGGCATAGCCTGGGACAGTTCCAATTAGAGAAGACCTGAAGCAGAAACTGGTGGCTTTACTGGCAGCTTTGGTTGCAGTAGTTCATGCTGCTCGAGGGGCAGTTCCCCACAGTAACCCTGAAGTGGACTGTTCAGAACCACTGGACTGCCAAGTCAGCATAGCTTTTTGCCAAAGAAAGTACTGCATCATGGCCGGCAGCTAATGCCTCCGGGCAACCAGGTGTAAACTAGTAAGCAAGGAGCTGATTAGCCCACTCCCAACAATTTTGCTATGACAGGGAAAATTCAGAGGAAAATTTACAAGGCTTGGTGGTGCACACCTTTATTCCCAGGAGGCAGAGGCAGGTGGAGCTCTGAGTTGGAGGTCAACCTGGACTACAGAGCTAATTCTAGGATGATGAAGGCTAACAAAGAAACCTGTTTCCAAAAACAAACAAAAAGATTTCTAGAAAATAAACACAAGATTTTTTTTTTCGTTTTTGGAGACAGAGTTTCTCAGTGTATCCCTGGCTGTCCTGGAACTTGATCTGTAGACCAGGGTGGCTTTGAACTCGAAGAGACCCACCTGCCTCTGCCTCCTGTTGGGATTAAAGCGTGGTCACGACCAGCCATATACAAAAATTTTTTTAAACATTTATTTATTTATTATGTATACAGTATTTGCTCTACATATATGCCTGGGCACCAGATCTCAATGTAGATGGTTGTGAGCCACCATGTGGTTGCTGGGAATTGAACTCAGGACCTTTGGAAGAACAGCCAGTGCTCTTAGCCTCTGAGCCATCTTTCCAGCCCCCATATACAAGATTTGTATAAGGTGTTTTGGGTGTGTGGAGGTCAAAGGACAACTTAGAGCTTTGGGTTCTCCATTGTGTGAGTCCCAGAGCTGACCTCACATTGTCAGGCTTGGCAGCAAACACCTTTACCTACCGAACCATCCATCTCTCCAGCTCCTGAAAGTAGTATTTCTAAGACTGGGTCTCCTTCAGGGCATAACAGGGTACTCTTGTAAGTTTAGTTCTTGGTAGGTAGAAACAGGAAATCAGGAGTCCAAGGCTACTCTGGGCTGCAATAGATATTCTCTCAGGAAAAAAAAAAAAAAAAAAAAAAACTGGGCAGGGTAGCACTTGAGAGTTTGAGCCAGGTGGATCTCAGTGAAGCTAGCATGGTCTACATGGTAAGTTCCAGGTATGCCAGGCATATATTGGAGGCCCTGTCTTCAGTAAATAAATTTTCTGGGACTAAGGATATAGCTCAGGGAGTAGAGTATCACCTAGCATACATGGGGCCTTGGATTTGATCCCCAGCACCACATGAACTGGGTGTGGTGACACATGTCTGTAATCCCAGTGCTTAGGAGGTAGAGAGACAGGAGGCTCAGACATTCAGGATTACCCTCATGGCTACCCATGAAGTCGGATGCCAGTCTGGGTTACATGAGACCCCCCATCTCCACAGTAATATTAAGAATAACAATAATTTTCTGGAAAAAGAATTCATGAAGATGATTACTACAAGCTGAGGAGAGGGGAGCTATGAGGAGAGGGCCCATGGTGAGGTCCTGGAGGTGATTGGTTCAGGTCTATTTCTTCTTTTTTTTTTATTTTTTTGGTTTTTCGAGACAGGGTTTCTCTGTGTATCCTTGGCTGTCCTGGACTCACTTTGTAGACCAGGCCTGCCTCTGCCTCCCAAGTGCTGGGATTAAAGGCGTGCGCCACCACCACCCGGCTTCTTTTTTTTTTAAAGATTTATTTTGCGTATATGAGGCTCTGCTTTCGTGCACACCAGAAGGAAGAATCAGATTCCATTACAGATGGCTGAGAGCCACCATGTGGTTGCTGGGAACTGAACTCAGGACCTCTAGAAGAGCAACCAGTGCTCTTAATTGCTGCACCATCTCTCCAGATCTTCAGGTCTATTTTTTGATCCTGGCTGATGGATTGAAGGATATTTGCCTGAATATTATTACTCTTTAGAGGGAAATGTGTGGTTTGGGGTGGGAGAGAATATGGAGGGAGCTATGGAATTAAAGGCATGTTATGGGGTCTCTGTGCCATGTTGGTCACTCGTTTCTCTTGTTGCTTTGCTTCACAGCTGACAAGCCATTCTATTCCCTTTCTGGGGCAGAAAGAGCAAAGGTTATTCTATTTAATAGTTGGAGAAACTGAGCCCCGAGTGTGTGGCTCGCTGCAGCTCACATGCCTCCTGCCTCCAGGCCTCAGCTTCTCCAGGCTCACTCAAGGCTACCTGTCCCTTGCAGGAATCACTGAAATTCTGATGAACAGACCTCATGCCCGCAATGCCTTAGGGAAAGTCTTCGTTAGTGAGGTGAGAAAGAACATGGGGGTGTGGCCAGGGATGGGCCATGAGGTACCTGACTTTATGTCATCTGCCCTCTACAGCTACTGGAGGCTCTGGCCCAGCTTCGGGAGGACCAGCAAGTCCGAGTCCTGCTCTTCAGAAGTGCAGTGAAGGGTGTGTTCTGTGCAGGTGGGTTCCCTTTCACCCTCTCCTCTCCAGGGATTGGGGTGCCTTAAGGTTCTAGAAAAGGACATGTTCCCATTTTACAGATATGAACTCCCTCAAAGACCCATGTAGGAGTTAGATAAATTAGATTTAGGAAATATATAGGAGTTTCTGATACTGTCTCTGTAGGAGTTAGATAAATTAGATTTAGGAAATATATAGGAGTTTCTGATACTGTCTCTTAATTCGGGGCCTGAAGAGCATTATCAGCATGAAGTCAGCAAAAACAGGAAAGACTCAATAGACTGAAAAACAAGTTTGAAGTAAGGAAAAACAGGAAAGACTCAAGACTTGAAGAAACAAAGTATCTGGCCTGACATTGTTTTCAGCTGCTAAGTGGGCGGAGCCCAAATTAAGCTGAAACAGAGTTCCTCCTATCTGAGGACAGTGCATGGAGCCCAGAGGAGAAGAGGCCCCTGATGCTAGAGAGCTCCAAGAGTCCTGCTGAAAAAAAGGGCTGGCCATTGATGGCCAGCTCTCTCCCTGAAGCAGAAAGAAGCCGGTGAGCAAAGAAAGCCTGAGCAAGACACCAAAAGGCCAAGGACTGGACCCTGTGGCTCAGCTTTTGCCTAGAGGGGTTTGATCTGTCCAAACAGTGGCCTAAAGGAAACGGTGCCTGGCTTTAAGGACTGAGGCAGAGCAGCTGAGTTCCTGATTCAAAAGAAGTAAGTTGGCCTGCAGACGGCTGGGGTCTCCCACAGAGAAGAAAGCATGAAGCCTTATTTAAGGTGAGACTGCAATAACCAACTTACCCTGACGAACCTGCATCTGAGAGATCCAGAAAAAGGACTGCTAAGTGCGTTAAAGAATCTACAAAGACTGTATTCCTGACGACTGAGGACCTGCCCCAGAGACTGTATCATTCTAAAAGGTTAGAAAAATAATTATCAATAGGTTTAGTGGATAGGTTAAAGGGGTTGTAGGAATTTATAGGATTAATAGTTAAGAAATTGTTGGTGTTTGTTATAAGTGAATTTAGTAATAAATAAATAAGTGTTAAATAATAATTTAAAAGTTCGGTTACAGACCCAGGTAGGTAAAGTTCCTTGCCAAGTTTGATTTACACAACTAGTGAGGGATAGAGTTAAGATTCAGTTTGAACTTGGCCTCTCTGACCATATCTTTGTTCTGTTCTACCTTGCTTCCTTCTGACCCTTTTTGGAGGAAATGGAGACACTGAGTCCCAATATGCTCACAAGGTAAAGTCAGTCCTTGTCACTAGAGCTGCTCAAACCTGCCTCATCTGGCCCTGACAAGGGCACCTTGAACTTGTTTCAAAGATCAGAGAAACACACACCCCAAGTCTACAAGAGGGAAATAAAAAAAGCACAGCTATCAGCCCCCTTGAACCTCACTGACACAATCTTTAAAGAATTAATTCGTGGGCCAGGTGATAGTGGTGCAGGGCTTTAATCCCAGAACTTGGGAGGCAGAGGCAGGCAGATCTCTGAGTTTGAGGCCAGCCTGGTCTACAAAGACAGTTCCAGGACAGCCAGGGCTGTTACACAGAGAAACCTTGTCTCAAAAATAAAACAAACTCAAAAAGAATTCATTAGCTAAGCATGATGACACATGCCATAACCCCAGCACTTTTAAGACTGACAAGAACTTTTACTATTTTTTATGATTTTGCTTTTTTTTCTTTTTAAAGAGATATTTTCCTGCAGTCCAGGCTAGCCTTGAACTCTTTGTAGCTGAGGGTGATCTTGAACTTCTGATCCTCTCTCTACCTCTGAGTGCTGGAATTAAGGTGTGTGCCATAACCCCAGCTTATAATTCTTGTTTTGTGGAAAGTCTTTTCCCACTGGGCCTGGAGAGATGGTTCAGCAATTAAGAGCACATACATATGCTGTTGTCTTAGGCAGGTACAGTGCTGCAGAAGTAGTTGAGAGCTACATCCTGATCTGAAGGCATAGAGAGAAAGGGAAAGAAAAGAGGGGAAGGCTGAGCAGTAACACACTTCCTCCAACAAGGCCACACCTCCTAATCCTTCTCAAATAGTGCCACTCTCTACTAAGTATTCAAATATATGAGCCTATGGGGGCCATTCTTATTCAAACCACCACAACTGCTATTACAGAGGACCTGAGTTTGGGTCCCAGCACTTAAATCAGATGGCTCACAACCATCTGTAACTTTTTTTTTTTTTTTTTGGTTTTTCGAGACAGGGTTTCTTTGTGTATCCTTGTCAGTTCTGGACTCACTTTGTAGACCAAACTGGCCTTGAACTCACAGAGATCCACCTGCCTCTGCCTCCTGAGTGCTGGGATTAAAGGCATGTGCCACCATGCCCGGCAATTAGATAGCTGTGAACTGCCATGTGGTTGCTGGGGTTTGAACTCGGGTCCTTTGGAAAAGCAGCCAAGTGCTCTTAACCGCTGAGCCACCTCTCCAGCCCAACCATCTGTAACTTTAACTCCAACAGACCTATTGCTTTCTTCTGGCCTCTGCATAGGTGCACACAAACATAACACACACATAATTTAAAATAAAAATAAAGTATTTAAAGGCCAGATGTGGTGGCACACGCTTTTAATACCAGCACTCTGTAGTGGCAGGTGGACCTCTCTGAGTTTGAGGCAATCTTGGTACATAGTGAGTTCCAGGACAATCAGAGCTATACAGTGAGACCCTGTCTGGGAAAAAAAAATAAACAAGGAAAGTTGTTTTGTCTTCGTGCTCTTGACAGTGTTCTTTTTGTTTTGTTTTGTTTTTAAGATTTACTGTTGATTTATGTGTAGGGGTATTTTGCTGCATGTATGCATGCAGTACCAAGGGAGTCCAGAAGAGGGTATCAGATCCTTTGGAATTGGAATTGTAGATGGCTATAAGCCACCATCTTGGTGCTGGGAATTGGACCCCAGCTCCTCTGGAAAAGAAGTCAGTGCTAATAACCACTGAGCCATCTCTCCAGCACCTTGACAGTCAGTGTTCTTTGATGTACAAAGGACGTTCACTCTAAAGAAGCCCGCTTTACTTTTGATGTTGTGGTTGCCCCTCTGTACTGGTACCTGCCTCTGCCACTGGCTCCTGTGGCTGGTTTCCCTGGTTCCTTTCCTTCCTTTCTCCCTGACTGCTTCTGCTCAAGTCTCCTTTGCTGGCTCCTCTAACCACCCAGGGTTTTGTAACGGACCATTTCGTAGTGGTCACCAGCAGCTTGCCCTCTGCAGGTGCAGACCTGAAGGAGCGGGAGCAAATGAGTGCCGTGGAGGTGGGGATCTTTGTCCAGCGACTCCGAGGCCTGATGAGTGAGATCGGTGAGAGTCTGAGTCAGGTGGAGGGCTGGGGGCCCTGCTGGCACCCCCTCTGCCTGACTTCACCCCTTCTCTAAAGACAGTATTCTTTCCGTTTCTGGCCCAGTGGGGACACTGATGACTCTCTCATGGAGTGGGGTGGGCATTTCTTCCCTAACTCCTTTAAGAACTATTATTATTTTAGACACCCGAAGTAGTCAAGTTCACTCAACACTCTTTCAGGCTTCGACAATGGCTGTTCCTGTTGCCTGGCATACCTTTCCCAGCTACCTGAATTTTCAGCTGCCCTTTAAGGCCTCTGACGCTTTAAGGCATCCACAATATTTCCTCCTACAAAAAGTCCTCTTCACCAACTCTTTAAGCTCCTTGTCATCAGAGCCCACAAGGTCTCAGATTGTCATTACCTGGTTATGAGTTTGCCTGATCCCCACAGGGGCAGGGTGACACCTGATTCAGTTCCATGCTGGAACCCTGCACTGGGCCTGGCACATAGGAAGACAGGTCCCAGCAAGAAAGCAGACCTTCTGGCATCAGCCCATTTTGCTGTTCCCAATACCCTACTGGGCCCAGAACTTACCCTATTGGGAAAAATAGCTTCTCAGATAACCTGGCAGAGGTACCATGTGAGGTTCTCCAGCCTGGGATCTGCAAGGCCCTCTATGCTACCAGCCTTGGGCCTCTGTCCTGGACCTGCTAAGCCTTTGCAGGCTGAGCCAATCTTTGTCTCCACAGCAACCTTCCCTGCACCCACCATTGCAGCCATGGACGGATTTGCCTTGGGCGGGGGCCTGGAACTTGCCCTGGCCTGTGACCTCCGAATAGCAGGTACTTCGCAAGGTGGAGCTTGGGGAGGATAGGGTGGGACAAGAGAGCCAAGCTGGGAAAATCAAGTGACTGTTAGTTAACCCAGCCACCACTCTAGGCCTTCCAAACAAGAGAAAAGCTGAGACAGGGTAGGAAACACAAAGGAGGCAGATGAAGCTGCTTCACCACCCACTGCTGTCATACCATGCCTGTGAGAGCTGCTTTCCTCATCCAAGAATGGTTGCAAAAATCCCTGAGCCATAGCTGACCGGGCAGAAAAGGGAGGGGAAGCTAGAGAGGACAAAGTTAGAGAGTTCAACCATCTAGATCTGGCCAAGTCAGAATAATTGAACTGAACAAAGGTGAGCCCTGTGGGCTGTTTCTCACTGTCTGTCCCAGCTCATTGCAAAGGACTGGGCAGTGTAATCTGGTTACTGACAGCAGCCAGGCTGTAGCTACTTTTTCTTCAGTTGGGCCCTAAGTAGTGGATGATAACAAAGGTCACTAGTCACTTTTCAGGGTCACATTTACAGGGAGAGCCTTTCAGAGGTAGACAGTGCCACTGCTGCCTTCTCTTTCAAGCCCAGAAATATTAAAATATGCATCCAAGCATGCAGTTTTTGTTCTAGTCTGTCATGGCAGAAGGGAAGCCATATTTCCCCGCTATGGATGCTCAGGAAGGGAAGACCTGGTGGCTCACAACCATAGCAGCTGGGGTGGTGGGTTGCTGGCCTGGACCCATGGACTTGGGCTAGGACTCTGGAACAGACTCTAGAGAGGCAGAGCTCTCGACTAGCCATGGACAGAGGATGAGCAGGGGCCAGCTTCATTCTGTTCTGTTTAAACAGCTTCCTCAGCTGTCATGGGGCTCATTGAGACAACTCGAGGACTTCTCCCAGGAGCAGGTAACTTTCCCCAACTCTATCTTTCCCACTTCCTTGTCCTTCTTCTTATTCTCAAGATGAGCTTTTGTAGACATGCCCTTCTCAGCCTGACTCACTGCTCTCACCTCTCCACACTGGCAGGAGGGACTCAAAGGCTGCCCCGATGCCTGGGCATACCCCTTGCAAAGGAGCTCATCTTCACGGGCCGGCGACTGAACGGGGTGCAGGCCCATGAGTTGGGCCTGGTAAATCACAGTGTGGCTCAGAATGAGGAGGGTAATGCTGCCTACCATCGTGCACTGGCACTGGCTCAGGAGATCCTGCCCCAGGTATGGTGACAGCTGGGGCACAAAAGGGAAGGATGATGGCCTAGGGGGCCATCCTGGATATTTCCTGGAGCTGTACAAGATCCACATATCTAAAGACATAAAAAGTGGAGTTTGGGCACATGTTTTCTTATCCAGTAGCCAGAGCCAACTTTAATTCTGAATTAAAACACAACATGAATTGAGGAGAAATCTAGTGGGCTTCAAGCCATCGAAGCTTCAGTGTCTAAAAAGTTTCCTAAGCCAGGCGTGGTGGTGCTCGCCTTTAATCCCAGCCCTCGGGAGGCAGAGGCAGGTGGATCACTGTGAGTTCAAGGCCATCCTGGTCTACAAAGCGAGTCCAGGACAGCCAGAGCTGTTACACAGAGAGACTCTATTTCGAAAAAAACCAAAACAAAATAAAAAGTTTCCTGTCATGATAGCCACCTCTTGTATGGAGTACGGTGGCAGGGTGAACCTTTCAAATGCTAAGAGGCACACGTGATACTGCAGATAGCACTGCCTTTAAGTGTCCCCAAGGTCTGGAAAACTAGGTATGCTACCAGCCACCTTTCCTACTACACTGCACAGTAAATTGTTTCTCATGTCTAGGGACATATATTAACTTATTTTTAAAAAAATCCTCAAGGAGCCGGGCGTAGTGGCGCACGCCTTTAATCCCAGCACTCGGGAGGCAAAGGCAGGCGGATCTCTGTGAGTTCGAGGCCAGCCTGGTCTACAAAACGAGTCCAGGACAGCCAGGGCTACACACAGAGAAACCCTGTCTCAAAAAACCAAAAAAAAAAAAAAATCCTCAACGAAGAACTAGGAGTTGGCCAGAGGACTTCATGTATGCTAAGCAAGCACTATCCTTGGCTAGGAAGTTAAAGGCTAGCCTGGGCTATATGCATGAGTCCTGGGGTCTATTTCTAGCATCAAAGTGGGTGATCCCACAAGAGTCAAACTGCTTACTGGGTAGGTATAGACCAAGATCTAGCAGACTTGGGTCTCCAAGGCCCTGAGGTCTGCTGGCTTTTCATAAAGGAAGCTGGAGCAGGAGGCAGGGTTGAGACCTTCATAAAGGTGTAAAACTCATTGAGGTCACCAAGTGAAATACAGATTACAATAAAATGTATTTTTAAGATTGCAGAGTATGTGACTCGGGAGGTCAGCCAGTAAACTGCCTCAAAAGCATGAATTCAATCCCCAGAATGAATGGAAAAATGCCAGGGTTTGGAGGACAGCCAGCTTAAACTAACTGGGGAGCCAACGAGAGACCAAGGGTCCAGAAATGTGTACTAGCAACTGGAGGAGAAAACGTGAGGCTGTCATCTGGTCTCCATACACCTACACAGATGTACATACATAAGAAGAAGTGAAGACACTCATAAGAAGTAGAAGCTATATGAAATTTTAATAACCTTAGGGCAAATATATTAATTTCAAAAACATTTTTAAACATTACAAAACAGCTAAAATATAAACTTACAAAAATATTAGCCATACATATTTAACATTACAATTACATTTGAAGCCAGTTGTAGCAGCTAACACCTGTAATGCTAGCACTCAAGAGGTGGAGGTAGGATTTCTTTGAGTTCAAGACCAGCTTGAGCTACTGAGATCTTAAGCCCCCACCCCTAACTTCTAATTTAACATTTTAGAGGGGTGGGGGAACTTCTCCAGTCTCTTTTTTTTTTTTTGGTTTTTCGAGACAGGGTTTCTCTATTTAACAGCTCTGGCTGTCCTGGACTCGCTTTGTAGACCAGGCTGGCCTCGAACTCGCAAAGATCCGCCTGCCTCTGCCTCCCAAGTGCTGGGATTAAAGGCGTGCGCCACCACCGCCCGGCTACTTCTCCAGTCTCTTAAATTGAAATTTAATAACCCCTCATACTGGGATGTTCTTTAATTTGGGGGTTGGGGACAATTAATTTGTTTCAACCAATTGTCCTTCTGTATGTTCTTTGGCAAGGAAGGGTGTTTAAATGGAGCCTGATGCCCTTTGTGGGCAACCTTAATGCTGACAAACTTTTTGGTCAGAAAGTCTCTGAGCCTGTACAGAACTCAGAATGAATAAGGGAGTGACTGAAGCCTCCACAGAGGGAGCCAAGTTAGCAAGCTAGCTGGACACATAGGCTAGGTATTGCCTTATGAGTAAACTGAACAGAAATCCAAGGTGATTTCAGATTCCCAATAGTGAAGTATGGAACAATGGCATTATCCTAGAGTTACATTAATGGCATTTCAGTGCTTCAAGAGTAGCTAAAGGAAGGGTGGGATGTTGGCTCAGTGGTAGAGTGTTTGCCTAGTATACACAAGACTAGGTTCAATCCTTAGCACTGCCAAAATAAAAAATCTAGGAATTGTAGCACACACCTTTAAATCCAGCAGAGGCCAGCCTTACATGGTAAGTTCTAGGCTAGCCAGAGCTACAAAATGATACCTAGTCTCTAAAGTAAAAGTTGCTTTGTGTACCAAAACACCAGCCTACCTACAATGATAACTTGTCCCACAGCTAGAACTTTCTAAATAGGGATGGTGTAGTTATCACCTAGTGGGCAAACCACTGACTAGGGAATGAAATGGTTCTAGAGTTTATTCAGATGTGCATTACTCATACACTATCCTTAGACTAAAGTTGACTGATTGGTTTCCATGTGAACATCAAAGGAATGAACATACTAAGGCCACATTGACCCACCGCTCTTACCCCCAAGTAACATCTGAAATATTACCCATGTCATTCTAATTTTAATATATTCACACAGCCAGAAATATACTTGTGTTCAATGTAGCTCAGGCTGGCCCCAAATTCATCTTCCTTCCTCCACCTCCTGGTGCTGCCCTGGGCACATAAAAGCTTTTATTTTAATGACAAAATCAGTGCTGTTAGTTGGTTATCACTCATGGCAAACAAACCAAATAAAACAGAGAAGCAAGAAGGGCATGAGATCAAACCCAAACATTCACAGTTGCTGAGATGAGGGCAAGAGGGAAAGGAACAGCAGCGTGTGGAGGGGTGACTGGGAGCTGAGGAACTCACTGAATACAGAGGTACAGTGTTTCAATCCTATAGGCCCCTTTTCACATCTGTAAAATGTGTCTGTCTGTAAGCACACAGTAGCCACCTCTGGTGGCACATGCCTGTAATCCTGAGCCTAAGGACCACAAGGGAAAGACCAGACTCAGTAACTCAGCAAGGTCTTACCTTAAATGCTTGCTCAGAGGTGAGGGGCAAACTGTGGGTCTAACTCTGTGGGAGAGCACTTGCCTAACATGGGAGAAATTGGAGGTTTAATGTCCAGCGCCAAAGACAGACATATTTTGTAGGACAAGCTGGAAGGATGGGGCAAATGAGACTAAAAGGCCAGGAAGTGTGCTTCCTTCACTATGGAAAAGGAAGGTTTAAGAGGTGGAAGGGTGGGCTGGTTTTTTTTTTTCCAAACTGTCTTGAGAAAAAAAAAAAAAAAAGAAGAGGAAGGGTGAAGAGTAAAGAAACAAACCCAAGCCAGGCGGTGGTGGCGCACGCCTTTAATCCCAGCACTTGGGAGGCAGAGGCAGGCGGATCTTTGTGAGTTCGAGGCCAGCCTGGTCTACAAAGTGAGTCTAGGACAGCCAGAGCTGTTATACAGAGAAACCCTGTGTCGAAAAACCAAAAAAAAAAAAAAAACCAAACAAACAAAAAAACAAACCCAATCAGTAGGAAAGTTGGACTCAGACTCATACTTCCTGTTCAGACTCTTCCCCTGGAAGAGCTACGCATCTCTTTAGTACAAGTCTTTGGATGTCTTCTCTCCCCTAGGCTCCCATTGCTGTGCGCCTGGGCAAAGTTGCCATTGACCGAGGAATGGAGGTAAGGCTCTGCTGGTCAAGATCTATGTGCCAGTCATTGGCTAGGTGTATTCCTACAAGGCAGCGGTCATGAACTCAGAAATGGACTCTCCTAACACTCCTGGAGTCAGATCGATCCCTGTGTGACATACACTTCAGTGGGAACCGTGATAATATTTCTAATTGTATTCTATCCCCATTGCTTCTGCATAGAGAAGAAACAGGTTCAGAAAGCCAACACCATGTAAGAAGTGGCGGTTAAAGGCAAGTCTGTGTGGTCCTCAGCTCATGTACTTGGGTGTAGGCTGGTGGTTAGTGATGTAACACAAGTGCAGGCCTCAGGACAGTAGTTAACTATCAGTTCTTCCCCTGCACACTGCATCACACCTGAAATGAGAACTGAGGTGCAGGGATGAAATATGTATTCTGCCAGTGTAGGGGACTGGCTCAGTGCTTGCCTGACTTCAATCCCCAGCTCTGAAATTATTGAATTACTGCTCACTTTTTTTTTTAAAGATTTATTTTATTTATTTTATGCATATGTGTGCTCTATCTGCATGTACACCCGCATTCCAGAAGAGGGCACCAGATCACATTGTGGATGGTTGTGAGCCACCATGTGGTTGCTGGGAATTGAACTCAGGACCTTTGGAAGAGCACTAGGCAGTGCTCTTAACCGCTGAGCCATCTCTCCAGCACCACTGCTCACTTCTGATATTGGAGAGCTTGTTTGGAGGTTCTAGCAGGGGAGCTCATCTACTTGTATACCCTTGACCGAAGACCTCCCTTCTCTATTCTACCAAGCATGGAGCTTCAGGCAGGATGCACATGAAGTGGTGAGGAAGGAGAGGAGTACCCACCTAGCCAGCAAGGTCTGCTGAATCAACCCTGGGCATCAATGGGGTGACAGATGTCTCAGCCAGATCGCTCTCACATCCCTCCCGCTTTTGATATCTGAAAGGTAGCACACATCTATAGTCCTGTCATCTAGAAGATGGAGGCATGAGGATGACCTAGAAAAATGCTTTCTTCTTCATACTGATGAACAGTTAAGTAGCCACATGTGGCTATTGTCCTGAGCACTGCAGAGTTAAAGAATGTGTGACAGGGTGAAGGTTGATACGCACGCCTTCAATTCCAGCACTCAGTAGGCAGAGACAGGAGATCTCAGAACTCAAGGCAGGCCAGGGCTATATAGAGAAACCCTGACTTGGAAAACAAGAAAGAATGTTTTCTACAGCTGAAGATTAGTGGCCAGGCATGATGGTACACACCTGTAGTTCCAGAATTTGGAGGCTCAAAAATTGAGGTCACTCTAAGTTATCCAGCCTCACTGTAGCTCAATTGTAGAACACTTGCCTCAAAACCTGAAGCCCTATGTTTAATCCTCAATTGGGATGTGTGTGTGTGTGGGGGGTGTGTGGGATGGAGGGGACACTGGCAAAGGAAGGTAGGGAGAGGCTCCAGAGAAAAGTACAAGCAGAAACACAGGTGTATAAATTTGATTGATTCACTAGGAATAGCAAGATGGCAACCTGGAAGTGAGGAGTCTCCAAAGACCAGCTCTTTCACTCACTGTTGCATCTGGGTCTTTAGATTACCTGACCCTGCTACCATGCTTCAGACTTCTCAATGCTTTACAAAGTAAGTTTTACAGAGCTGACCAATGACTATTTCAGGGTCGGCAACAGTGAGCAAGAGCCAGCAGAGGCTAGAGAATGTGCCAGGTCAAAAAGACTGGAGCCTCAATCCTAAGGCCGGTCAAAGACAATCTTAGAGGGACAAAAGGCAGTCAGGAGAAAGAGACACTTCGAAACAGGAAGCCACACCTCTGCCTAGTAGCACACACACCCCTCCTCATTTCTCTCAGCATCTTGTATCACTGCTGTGAAGCCCAGGCACCAGTCACTGAGCAACAGTCATTCCTGTCCAGACTGGTACAGGCAGTAGGGAGTGTGGGCTCTTCTATGTGGAAGGGTTGGACAAAGTCATATTGGCTCAGGGAGTACTTCTTTGCAGGTGGACATTGCATCAGGGATGGCCATTGAACAGATGTGCTATGCCCAGGTATGTAACTGCTGTTTGCTTGTGCTCACTAGGCAAACATGGATATAAACATGCAGTGCCTAACTAACCTAAGTGGCTCCAAGGTCTTCACCTGGAAACTCTCCTCAGTCATTTGATAGCCAGAGAACCAGGGCAGACAGATGCTTCACAGAGTGAAAAAAAAAAAAAAAAACATAGCTTTTTCTGCCTGGTCCCACTTGCTTCTATGTGGGGCTAAACTAGAGTTGGCATGCTAATAAGGCTTGGTTAGGACACACAGACAACTCCTGAGAGCATACTATTTTTTTTTTTTTTTTGGTTTTTCGAGACAGGGTTTCTCTGTGTAACAGCCCTGGCTGTCCTGGACTTGCTTTGTAGACCAGGCTGGCCTCGAACTCACAGAGATCCGCCTGCCTCTGCCTCCCAAGTGCTGGGATTAAAGGCGTGCGCCACCACGCCCAGCATTTTTTTTTTTTTTTTTTTTTTTGCTCAAGCTACTCTCCATCATAACAAATAGACACAAATTCTTTTTTTTTTTTTTTTTGAGACAGGGTTTCTCTGTCTAACAGCTCTGGCTGTCCTGGACTCGCTTTGTAGACCAGGCTGGCCTCGAACTCGCAAAGATCCACCTGCCTCTGCCTCCCAAGTGCTGGAATTAAAGGCGTGCGCCACCACCGCCCGGCTTAAATAGACACAAATTCTAAGCAAGAGTCTTGGGACTTGGGAACAGGACCTAGGAACACCCTCATGTGTGTTCTGAATTCTCAGCCTGTTCAAACCTCACTGTTCTAATGTGTGACACACAGCTGGTAAAGGCAGCTTTCTGAGACAGTAGTTCACAACTCTGCATGACCCAGAGTTCAGAGACACTTGGACCCAGATGTTATCACAGGTTAGATAGATCCACTTATGCAATGGTCTTTTTGGTCTCTCATCCTATTCTTCCCAAACTAATATCCATTTTATCTTTGCAGAACATCCCAACCCAGGACCGACTAGAAGGGATGGCAGCCTTTAGGGAGAAACGACCTCCGAAATTTGTTGGCAAGTGACCCAGTTAACTTTAAAGACACATCAGAGGAAAAGTTTGCAACAGGCTAGCCCTCTGGCCTTCAGTTTCTTCACAAGGACAATAGCAGACATTGTGACTAGCATGGTGCCTAGAACCAAGGTGCTGACCATGCCACCCGCAGCCACCATGTTGTTCACCCTGGCTTGTCAGTGGGATCCAGACCTGCCTAGTTCTCTTAACTCAAATAAGTTTTGGGTCTGATCACCTCAGAAGAGTGAGAAGGAAGCTCTCATTTCTTCCTCTCGCAGAATAAATCCATCCAGGTTCATTTGAACAAGTGTCAGGAGCCAGACCACAGATTCCAGCTCTCTGCAGATAACTCAGGGAATTCTGGACAAACCATTTAACCTCTCTAGAACTCGTTTTTTATCTGGAAATTATCAATTGTGATGACTTAAAATCCTTGTGTTCAATAAACATGCTGCAACTGTTAGCTTGTACTAGAATTATGAAGGGTAGGGGGCAATGAACACTTTCTGTAGACCATAGTGTGGCAGGGAGGTCTTCGGTAGTCTCCAGGAGCTAGCAAAGGGCTAACATCTCAGTGTTGGGACAGGGCATCAGGCGGGCAATACTGGCTTGGTGCCTGGAGGATAAATGGCATTTGGATTGGTATGGGCAAAGGTGAGCTAGAAGGTGACTTACTTGGAAAATAAAGAGGACACAGGGCCAGCTCCTCAAGGCCACTGTATACCTAGATGCCTGCCTCCTCTCTTCTACCAAGGTTCCCTGGGGGTCATCCTCTGCCAAGACCTGAGCTCTGGCTGAGCACCCTCAGCACAAGCTCGGCCTGCAGTCACAGAAGCATGGCTGGGACACACACCACTCATATTGTTGATGTACTGCCAAAGCATATAACAAGCTTATTGTCTGTATCCTGGAAGGGAGCAAACCACAGGAGCCCAGCACCATCCTCACAACCTTCCTGATCTTTGTCTCATCTGCTAAGTGAGTAGAGAACCCAGAAAGAAACCAACCTGGAAGGGGTGCCTAGTATAGAGCTGCACTGTACTGGATCTTCCTGTGCACACCTTTCCACTAGCAAAGGTGAGTGCCCAGGAACACGATGTCCTCAGGTACCAGAACCCAGGGTCACAAACTAAAATCATGCAGCAGAGTGTGAGAAAAGACTGCCGTTTATGGACATGGTCATAAATGTTTCGCTTATCTAAGACAGTAGAAAGTAGAAGCAAGGTGATGTGTAGGCAAGGCAGGCTTGAAAAACAGATCCTTCTATCTCTTCCTTCTCAGTGTTGGGATTATAGTTTAGAATATGGCTTAGAATAGCTAAAAATAGCTAAGTGTGGTGGCACACACCTTTAATCCCAGCACTCAGGGGGCAGAGGCAGGCGGATCTCTCTGTGAAAGAAAATAAAAAAACCAAAAGCTAAGAATGAGTTTCTTCCTCAACTGATGTTCAAGGAGGGCTCAGGGTACTACAGTTAAAAGACTGGACAAGGGGCCAGAAAGATAAGTTACAGTGGGTTAGAGTACTTACTGCTCTTGCAGAGGACCCAAGCTTGGTTCCCAGCTCCCAGCTGACAACAGCCTGTAACTCTAGTTCCAAATCCATTACACTCTTCTGGCCTCTGAAGGCATTTACTCACACATGTACATGGAGGTGTACATAAATATGCATGCACATAGTAAAATCTTAAGTCTGGCCATGCTAGCTAAAAGTACGAAGTTCTTAACATCCAGGGGCCTAGGGAGATGACTCAGTAGTCAAGATCACTTGCTGCTCTTGCAGAGGACTGGGGTTTCATTCCCAACAACCATCCTAACTCCAGTTTCAGTGGATCTACTACCTTCTGACCTCAGACACCAGGCTCACACATGGTGCATAGACATGCAGGACATGCAGGCAACACACACACACACACACACACACACACACACACACACACACACACACA
>CAJQZJ010005020.1:6856453-6872465 GCA_907164525.1 Lophiomys imhausi
ACACACACACACACACACACACACACACACACACACACACACACACATATACAAACACATACAAGTAAATCTAAAGGAAAAAAAACCCTCTAATATTCAAAGAAGAATTTACTATTTACTTTCATTCTTCAAAACTTAACTGAGTAAAAAAGACCTTCTCAACAAGGAAAGGAAGGAATCCATACTGTTCCTCAAAACAGTTTTATGTGACACAAACTGCTGCTGGTTCTCATAAAACCACCCGCTATTGTGTCCACATTAGGAAGAGCATCCACTAAAATGTTCTTCAAGGTCATTTTTGGACCCTTCCTCTTTCTCTCAGTTTTGGTCATAGTTTTAACAAAATGAAAATTTCCTAAGCATTCTTCTCTCTACCTTTAGTCTTTGGCCCTAGACCTATGCTTCAGCTCCACACATTCACACACACTCAATAGTCTGACTCAAGTTGGAGGAAAAGGGAGAGAAATCACAGATGTCAGAGTGTGGCAGCTCATGCTTGCAATCCCAGCACTGAAGCAATAGGATTGCTGATCTCAAGGCCAGTCTAGGCTACACACAACTGAGGAAATGTAACAATACTAAGGTCTCCCTGAAGTCTTTGTTCCCTGTTCTGCCAGAATAGGACCCAACCAATGTTTTTGCCACAGAAAAAAGCAACAAGAAAAAAACAGCAAGACAGTACATTGATAAATGCCAACAACTGGTTTCAAACTTCCATTACCCAAAGGCAGAAGCCCTGACCTTAAGCAACACCCCTCAAAGGCCTCTGGGTCAAAAAGGGCACTGAGGCTGTAGGGATCTCTGGTAGGCTGTGAAGTGCATCCTGAAGTCCTCCAGGATGGAGGCCACCATCTGCCTCACCTGGGCACTGGTCTGGCCATGCTCCTGGATATCATACATGAGCTGCAGTCCTCCTTCTTCTAGCAACAGTTTGCAGTATTTGGAAGCTAAAAGAAAAACAAAGACATTCCATGAACAACTGGCTTTTAGATATTCCCAATCCACCACATTCACATGAAAGAAATGGGGCAAATGTAGACATTTGGTCTATTAGTGAATTAGCAGGCAATTTAGATTAGCATCTGGGAGCACATAAGGAAGAGTTTGACATTTCTTTAACCACCTAAAATGGACAAAGCTCCGTTGTGGCCCGATGATATGCTCTGTTGAAGGGGCGTGGCTAAGAAACCAAGCAAGCTGTCTTTTCCTTCTGCCCTGACCAACTGAGAAGTCATGCTGAAGAAGTGCATAGCAAGGTGTGCCATTTACAGAATTTACACTGCGATAGCCCAAGGCAAATGCATGGCATAAAACCTGCTGAAAGAGAGTTCCTTGAAGGCATATGTTTTGGGGCCCCAGAGCACAAAAAAAGTGAACGAGGCAAGGGAAGGCTGGAAGCTGTAACAGACTGACTTTATAAACTGGCCACAGGGGCAGTAGAGATGGCTCAGCGGTTAAGAGCACTGGCTGTTCTTCCAAAGGACCCGAATTCAAATCCCAACAAATTGCCAAGTGTGATAGCACAAGCCTTCAATCCCAGCACTCAGGAGGCAGAGGCAGGTGGATCTCTGAGTTCAAGGCCAGCCTGGTCTACAAAGTGAGTCCAGGACAGCCAAGGATACACAGAGAAACCCTGTCTTGAGAAAACAAACAAAAGCATCAAACCCAGAGTAATTAGATATGAGGAACCCACAGATGATCACTGTAAAGTACTTTTTCTAGACAACTCTATGCTTGCTTCAAACATCTTTAGGTCTAGCTTTTAGAAAAAGGAGCACACCAGAGCTGGGAAATGGCTCAGCAGTTTTATCAGCACTCACTTTTTGCTGGTTCCTCATAGATCCAAAGGAAATTCCAATTACTCAAACTTCAAAAAGTAGTCCAGTGAGCTCAACCTTAACTATAGATGGATTTCTGATGTTTAAAGGCCACCATTTTTAAGGAACTTGTGAAACTGGTTCCCACTTACCAGAGTCATTTCCTTTACTTTTGGCAAAAGGTACAAATGGCTACCTGTGGTGCCTATTAGCATCTCCAAGCTCATGCTAGCCTCCAGGCTCACTCAGTATCAAAAGGACCTGTTAGACATTTCAAAATCCTGCCCTTCTCACCTCCTCCCCTAACCCTAAACTCCTTCCAGCTCATGAGCTTCCCCTCCCCGCAGATACCCACCCTCTGTAGACCCCCTCCCTCTCTCAGATAGCCCTGGCCATGTCAAGTCTGCTGGTCATGTTCAGTCTACTTTCTAGCTGCTCTGTACTATTCCATGCCTCTGGTTGTTCTCTCATATCTACAATTAAAAAAAAACAAAAACAAAAAAACCCACCAAACAAACCTTCCCCTTAACCACACCATGGAGTGGTCATATCTTGAGTTTATGCAGTAACCAGCACCCACACGGTAGTTCACAACCACCCATAATTCTAGTTCCAGGGAATCCAACACCTTTCTGGCTTCTGTAGGTTCCTGCATACAAGTGACACACATACACACACTCAGGAACACATATGCACATAAATATTCTAAATGTTCACCTGACTGGATAAAGTAAATGAACAACCACAGAGCCAGAACAAGAAAGGGCAAAAGTTCCCAGGGCTAGAGAGGTGGCTCAGCAGTTATGAGCATTTACTGCTCTTTCAGAGGACTTGTATGAACTCCAGTTCCAGGGGATTTGAAAACTTCCAGCCTCCACAGCCACTACACACACATGGTATATAATCATACATGCATGCAAAACACCCATACACACAAAATAAAAACATATCCAGGCATGGTGGCACATTCAGGTCTAGAGACTCTCAAACAACAAACAAGAGAATACTAATGATAAGTTGTAATGCCCAAAATTAATCTGTAAGCCCCACCTGCCCAAGAAACAGGTAACTTCCTTGAATGCTAGGAGTTATAGATTTTGAAAAATAGCAAAGTCTCATGGAAAAGTACAATGGCCTATCGGTCTGTCCTTATAAGGCCCTGCAACACATGGCTCGGGGCTATTCCAGCTGGAAAATTCCAGAAAATGGTCCTGACTAAAATATATATTTAATAAAGCTTGCTTTAAATTTGGCTGAAAATGGTGAAATTGACTTTTCTCCAGCAAATCTCATGACATATGGAGGCCCTGGCGAGGTAACTCCATCCCAAACTCATTCTTCACTCTGGGACCCTTGAGAAGTGAGCTGCCAGGGGGTACAAACCCTGGGATGGCTGACCTAGCTGACCCAAGGTCTCCATGAAGTACTTTCCACTCAGTAGACTCTCAAAATGAACAGCCACACTCCGAGGAAAGCAGCAAGCTGTTTTTTTTTTTTGTTGTTGTTGTTGTTTTTTTTGGAAAAGCTAAATTCTTGTTGGTTTCAAGATTCTGGTATGGGTACCCTATCTGATGAATGGAGGTGGGGGTACGACCTGACAGAGTTACACAGGGAGACAACCCACAGCCCACTGGATAAATGAATTTTGGAGTTCTGTGAACCTATTTCGTTCTGTGCTTGGAGAGGCCTGGCACCTTGCGGTCAACAGAATTCCAAAGTCTAGGGATCATCTGGGGTATTCCAGAAAATTGGGAGCAAAAGCTGAGGATTTGGCTAGGCCCAATATGGATTTGGGGAGCTGAGGAAGACTCGGAAAGGCCTTTGATGGGTTCCTAGCATCAGGGTCATACAAGAAGGAATTATGTCGTCTTGTTTTGCTGTTGTCTCTTTGGCTTTATGTCTTGTCTTTGTGTCTGGCCTATCTTTTGTGTGTTCTACTTGGGACTGTACTGCACTGCTGCACTCAAGGCGCTGCCCCTGCCGCTGGCCTCCTGCCGGTCTCTAGCTGGTAGGAAGACTAAGTTGATGAGACTCAGAGCACATCCTAGAGCACTAGGTATGGGTACAGGGAGTTGGGGGCATGGAATCCAATGGGCCAGGCTTGGGGCTCAATGGTCAGCTTTGTGAAGCCCAGGGCCTCCCACAAAAGCCTGCAAGGCTGGCCTTGAACTCAAAAGAGATCTGCCTGCCTCTGACTCCTGAGTGCTAGGCTGAGTTTTCTTTGATTTCTAGTTTTCTTCTAGATATGGACTTAGAGATGCCTTTCATTGGATTAAAACATCTGTGTCCAACCTATTTACCTGACTCTCTGGACAGAAAAAAAATGTTCATGCTTTTTAACCTAAAGCTATAGTTTTTGCTAGGACTCAGAGGGATGAGTCTACTCCTGGTGTCTTACAGACACCTGTTAACTGCTTTTTCTACAATATGGATTTCAATACAATGATAACACTAATATATCTCTTTCGTAAACCACAAATTTATGTAAGCTTCAAGGAATCAAAAGAGTCATAAGATGCCAAGTGTGGTGGCACATGCCTTTAATCCCAGCACTCCAGAGGCAGAGGCAAGTGGATCTCTGTGAGTTCGAGGCCAGCCTGGTCTACAAAGTGAGTCCAGGGCAGCCAGGGCTGTTACACAGAGAAACCCTGTCTTGAAAAAACAAAAAACAAAAACAAAAAACAAAAACAAAACAACAAAAACACCCAGTTAGGTCATGTAAATAGGTTTTTGTTTAATCCCAGGTGTGGGATGCCTGGCTGCTTGAGATTGTTTACAGCAGCAGACTGTTTGCCAGGAGTGCTCTGGCAGGGCATGATCCAGCCAGCTAAAGACAGTATAATTCTGGGAACCCTAGAGAGGGTGTAAAAACACGAAGAGAGGAGGTGCAGCTGCTCCTCTTACGGTTCATGCTTCTGCTGCTGCTGGTTTGTTAAGTGACAAAGAAAAGAGACAAAAGCTTGGAGACATCCTGACCAGATGAAGATTCCATTTGCCCCAAGGAACTCAGTGTCCCTCATCAGCAGGAAGTTGTCTAAAAAGAACCCAACATCCCTTTCCCCCTCTAACCATTTTTCTCTCCTATCTAAGTGTTGAGGAGTTAGAAGGGATTACAGTGGAATAAGGGTTGGAAGGGAGGTAGAGGAATAAGAACCCAAATAAAATAACTAATAAATAAATAAATTGATAGCACTGTCCCTAGTCTATATTTGTCTCAGCAGATTTTCAATTGGCTGACAGACTCCGTCCAAGAATCACCTGCAGTGGGTTGGAGAGACGGCTCAACAGGTAAGAGCACTGGCTGCTCTTCCAGAAGACCCAGGTTCAATTCCCAGAACCCACATGGCAGCTAACAACTGTCTGTAGCTCCTATCCCAGGGGATCTGACACCCTCATTCAGACATCTGTGCAGGCAAAACATCAATGTACATAAAAAAAATTAATAAATTTTTAAAAAAAGGAATCACCTGCAGGCTCCAAACTGCTGAGCCCTGGACTTGCTGAAACCTGACATAAACCAGTCTAGCTGATGTGACTGGTCACTATCTCTTCTGAGGATCAGCCAATCAGATGCTTCTGATAAAAACCCCATTCCCAGAGCTGGAGAGATGGCTCAGCAGTTAAGAGCACTGTCTGCTCTTCCAGAGGTCCTGAGTTCAATTCCCAGCAACCACATGGTGGCTCACAACCATCTGTAATCAGATCAGGTGCCCTCTTCTGGACTGCAGGCATACATGCAGGCAGAACACTGCATAATAAATAAATCTTAAAAAAAAAAAAGCCCCATTCCCCAGCCTTTGACTAGCCTTTCAGCCTTCCTGGGCCCTGGCAACAAAGCCCTAATGTCAGCTGGAAGTAGTTACAGAAGAGAATATGTTGTCCAATTGAATCCAACACGCTGAAATGCTTAGTCAACATAAGGGACAAATAGCTTCCTATAAACCAATTGACATATCAGAAAATGAGTCCAGATTTGTCAACTGATAGATTCATTATCTATAAACAGTTCTACAATATGATAGGATACTTGACCCACTTTATGCAGAACAAAAATATATGGCTTTTAAGAAATTTTTATATATAAACCATTCGGGATTATAATCTGGCTGTACTCAAGAAATATTACAAAACACCTGGGATAAAATAAATGACTAGTGGCCTGTCATTTCCAGTAACTCTTACAGTTATTAGATCCAAAAATAAACAAGTACTCACAATAGGGTCAAGGATTTGACTGGCGACAAAACTCCAAGGAGGATGTAATGCCCAAAAATTAACCTGTAAACCCCACCAGCTCAAGAACCAGGTAACTTCCTAGAATGCTGGGAGCTGTAGTTCTTGGAAAATAGCAAAGCTTCCTGGGAAAGTACGATGGCCTATAGATTTGTCATTGTTACTCCTTGCAACATGTGACTTGATGCCATTCCAGCTGGGAAATTGCAGAGAATGATCCTTGCGCTAAAGTCCATCTCTCTCTCTTTTTTTTTTCCTCCAGACAGGGTTTCTCTGTGTATCCCTGACTGTCCTGGACTCACTCTGTAGACCAGGCTGGCCTTGAACTCACAGAGATCCACCTGCCTCTGCCTGGGATTAAAGGCATGGGCCCACACCGCTGAGCCATCACTCAGTCCCCAAAGTCCATCTCTTGATCAGTATTTAACATTTACTAAAGCCTGCCTTAAATTTGGCCCAAAATGGTGGAACTGGCTTTTCTCCAGGACCTCAGGATTAATATAGCGACTAAGAAAAAACAACCTATAGGACTGCATGCATAGGACCATGCCAGTTCTGTTTAGTGCCTAGCATGTACAAGGCCCTGAACCCAACCCTTGGCACCTAAAGATATTGGGGGTTGGTTTGGTCCTATGTATTCTTTTTTGGTTTTGGGGTTTTTTTTTTTTTTTTGGTTTTTCGAGGACAGGGTTTCTCTGTGTTTCCTTGACTGCCCTGGACTCACTTTATAGACCAGGCTGGCCTTGAACTCACAAAAATCCACCTGCCTCTACCTCCTGAGTGCTGGGATTAAAGGTGTGTGCCACCACGCCTGGCTGGTGCTATGTATTTTAATGCTAATTACTGCCCCCCCTCCCAGATCTGGTTATCACCCAGATGAACACCTTCTCACGTATACCTGGCTTTGCTGTATAAAACCTACTCTGCCTATCTTGTTTGTTTCAAGACAGGGTTTCTGTGTATCCTTGGCTGTCCTGGACTCACTTTGTAGACCAGGCTGGCCTTGAACTCACAGAGATCCACCTTCCTCTGCCTCCCAAGTGCTGGGACTAAAGGGGTATGCCACCACGCTCCCTCGGCAATTAGACAGCTGTGAATTGCCATGTGATTGCTGGGATTTGAACCCGGTCCTTTGGAAGAGCAGCCAGTGCTCTTAACTGCTGAGCCATCTCTCCAGCCTGCTCTGCCTATTTTAAAGCTGACTAGTTTATAAAAATGCTGAAGCTTGTGAATTCACTTGCCAGAAGAGAGGGAGGAGGTAGAGCGAAGGTTCACTGGCTTTCCAGGGATCAGAAGACCTCCCCAGTAGTGACTGGGGAGGGAGAAAGGAGAGACACTATGAGTTAGGTGGAGAAGCACATATGGCCGGGAGCTTGTGTGCTCAGGGAACTGGACCAACTGGATCACGTGCAAGTATTTATGGATTTTAGTTGAGAGGTAGAAAGCTAGCTTAGAGGGTTAAGATCTACCCAGCCCCCGTGTTTAAAGGCTTATTAAAATCTAATGAGTTGGCCAGGCGTGGTGGTGCATGCCTTTAATCCCAGCACTTGGGAGGCAGAGGAAGACAGGTCTCCGTGAGTTCGAGGCCAGCCTGGTCTACAAAAGTGAGTCCAGGACAGCCAGGACTGTTACACAGAGAAACCCTGCCTTGCAAAAACAAAACAAACAAACGAAAGAATCTAATGAATCTCTGTCTGTTATTAATAAACTGCAGGCTAAAGAATAACTCTGCTGCCTTAATAACTATGTTAATCATTGATAAATGTTAATAAAATTACATTTACAAAAGAAAAAAAAAAAAGAAGAGTAGCTAGACACAGCTCACAACACTGACTCGTGAGGAGCAAGAAGAGGATGTCTCTGCTTCTAGATAGCTGCTACCAGATATGCTTGTAATTCTGTAGCTTTTTTTTGTTTTTTCGAGACAGGGTTTCTCTGTGTAACAGCCCTGGCTGTCCTGGACTTGCTTTGTAGACCAGGCTGGCCTCTAACTCACAGAGATCCGCCTGCCTCTCAAGTGCTGGGATTAAAGGCGTGAGCCACCACGCCCGGCTCAATTCTGTAGCTTTTTAAAAGCCAACAAAACATTTTCACTTACCCTTTAACAATGGTGAAACTGAGAGGACACAGGAGAATAAGCTTTTTTTAAATTTAATATTTTTAGGTTTAACTAAAAATTGTTACAAATTTATATGCAGACCAGAAGAGGGTGACAGATCTCCTGTAGATGGAATTAGATGGTTGTGTCACCTGAAAGTTGAATGCTAGGAACCAAATTTGGGTTATCTGGAGAACTAAGTATTTGTAACCACTAAGCCATCTCTCTAACCCAGTGGTTCTCAACCTTACTAATGCTCTGACCTTTTAATACAGTTCCTCATGTTGTGGTAGCAGGCAACCATAAAATTATTTTCATTGCTACTTCACAACTGTAATTTTGTTACTATTATGAATAATAATGTAAATATCAGATATGAAGGATATCTGATATACCAACCCTGTGAAAGGGTCGTTTGACCCCCAAAGGGGTCATGAACCAGATTTAGAATTGCTGCTCTAGCCCCTTTGTGTATGAGTCTGTGTCTTTGTGTGTGTGTGCATGTGCAGTGAAACACACCATGGCACATGTGTGGAGTTCAAATGAAAATATGCTCATAGGCTATTTTGTTTGAATGCTTAGTCCTCAGTGGAATTGTCTGGGAAGGATTAAGAGGTGTGGCCTTGTTGGAGTGGGTATGACTTTGGAGGAGGTGTATCACTGAGGGGTGGGCTTTAAAGTTTCAAAAGCCCATGACAGATCCAACTTTCTCTGCCTGCTGCCTACAGATCAGAATGTAAAGCTCTTAGCTACTATTCCATCATAATGCCTATCTGCTTTCTGCCACGAAGATGATGGACTAACCTTCTATGACTGTAAGCAAGCCTCCAGTTAAATACTTTCTCTTAGGTCATGGTGTGTCTTCACAACAATAGAACAGTGAGAGACTAAGACAGAGTTCTGGGGATCCAACTCAGTTGTCAGCTTTGTGCAGCCAGTGCTTTTACCCTCTTTTTGTTTGTTTTTAAGACAGGGTTTCTCTGTGTAGTCCTAGCTGTCCTGGAGCTCACTCTGTAGACCAGGCTGGTCTCAAACTCAAGAGATCCACCTGCCTCTACCTCCTGAGTGCTGAGATTAAAGGTGTGTGCCACCACTGCCTGGGCTTACTTTTTTTCGGATGAGGAGGGGTAGAAATTTTTGTTCTCCTTCCTTTCTTAGATTTGTTTATTTAATTTATATGAGTGCTCTATCTGCATGTACACCTGCAGCCAGAAGAGGGCATCAGATCACATCATGGATGGTTATGAGCCACTATGTGGGTGCTGGGAATTGAACTAGGACCTCAGGAAGAGCAGCCAGTGCTCTTAACCGCTGAGCCATCTCTTCAGCCCCCTAGAAATTTTTCTAAAAATCAATTTTAATCTCAGGATATTAGCTGGAAAATCCCTGCCTTAAAAAAACAAGTATTAAATACATACGGTTTTTACTGCAGACATGATGCACGGCCCATAGTGCCCAGAGCTGAATTTCTGGTTGAGAGAAGTTGCCAAGGAGTGGAGAAAATGTTTTGAAAGATCTAAAAAGATACAAAGGTGTCACTTCAGAACTCCAGGATATAAAAATTTTCAGTATTTTCCCTACAGGGTCTGTTCTGCATTGAGACAGATGTACTATGCAGTCTATATGGAGCTGGAGGAGTGTGCTGGTCTTATGTCAACTTGACCCAAGCTGGAGTCATCACAGAGAAAGGAGCCTCAATTGAGGAAATGCCTCCATGAGATCCAGCTCTAAGGCTTTTTCTCAATTAACGATCAATGGGGGAAGGGCCCATCCCATTGTGGGTGGTGCCATCCCTGGGCAGGTGATTTTGGGTTCTATAAGAAAGCAGGCTGAGGGACTGGAGAGATGGCTCAGCTGTTAAGAGCACTGGGAAGTGCTCTTCCAAAGGTCCTGAGTTCAATTCCCAGCAACCACATGGTGTCTGACAACTATCCACAATGTGATCTGGTGCCCTCTTCTGGCTGCAGGTGTACATGCAGATATATATCATAAATCTTAAAAAAAAAAAAAGCAGGCTGAGCAAGCCATGGAGAGCCAGTCAATATGCAGCACCCTTCTACAGCCTTTGCATCAGCTCCTGCTCAAGGTTCCTGCCCTGTTAGAGTTCCTGTCCTGACTTCCTTCAATAATGAACAGCAATATGAAGGTATAAGCCAAATAAATCCTTTCCTCCCCAACTTGCTTTTTGGTCATGGTGTTTTTGTCACAGCAATAGAAACCCTAAGACAAGGTGACTGTCATTTAAGAAACAGCACTTCATATGATACTCTATACATCCACTATCTCATTTTATTGCTGTATCACTGCAGAGTACACAAAAGACAAAACTGAGGCACTATAATTCTTTAAAATTACCTGTATGTTACCAATGCTGACATCTTACACTGTGAACTTGGCCAATTTTGGATGGTTACGTGCTACACTCCAAAAGAAAAAGGGAGAAACCAAGAGTATTATGTGATATCGTTTAATTCTATTACCTAAAAATCATCAAAATAGGTTATTTCATATTACTTACAATTATACATGTTTGAAACATTTTTTAAAATAAGACTGATTTTAGAAAACTTACATATACCTATTTGCCAAATCAACTAGATAACCACTGTATCTAGTTGGTTATGAATTTCATGTGGAAAAATTTGCAGTGAAAGGCTGGGCTGTAAAAGGTAAGCGGCAGAGTGTTTACCCAGGTTGTGAAGCCTTGAGATCAATCAGTGCCTAGTACCATGATAAAAGTAAGGAGGGGTTAGGGAGACGACTCTGCAGGAAAGCATTTGCTGCTTTTGCAGAAGGCTCAGGTGAAGTCTCCAGAATCTACATGGTTGCTCACAATCAGACACATGTGTGGTATATAGATAGACAGGTAGACATACAAACACTCACACACATAAAATTAAAAATAAAAAAAGCAGAGTTGGAGAGATGCTCAGTGATTAAGAGCACTGGCTGCTCTTCCAGGTCTTGCATTCAACTCCCAGCACTCACATGGTGGCTCACAACTACCTGCCACTCTAGTCCAGGCAATCTAATGCCCTCTTCTGGCCTCCACAGACACTGCACACATGGTACAGAGACACACAAGAAGACAAAACATCCATACATATAAAAGTTTTTTAAAAATCTTTTTTAAAACAAAGCAATGACTTCCTTTTAAAGATGGTGGATTGCTGGCCATGGTGGCATGCCTTTAATCCTGGTACTCAGGAGGCAGAGGCAGGCAGATCTCTGTGAGTTCAAGGCCAGCCTGGTCTACAAAGTGAGTCCAGGACAGCCAGGGCTACACAGAGAAACCCTGTTTTGAAAAACCAAAACCAAACCAAACCAAACCAACCAACCAACAAACAAACAAGATGATAGATTGACTGTGCATGCACTTTCCTTAATTCTTATGGTAACAGAATAGTAAACCTGCTTTATTGTGTTTTGCAAACAATAGATCCACCTTTTCTTCTTGGAAAACATGAACAGAAAGTTACATTTCGCTGGGCGGTGGTGGCGCACGCCTTTAATCCCAGCACTTGGGAGGCAGAGGCAGGCGGATCTTTGTGAGTTCGAGGCCAGCCTGGTCTACAAAGTGAGTCCAGGACAGCCAAGGATACACAGAGAAACTCTGTCTCGAAAAACCAAAAAAAAAAAAAAAAAAAGAAAGTTACATTTCTCCAGGATATTTACAAAAAGCTATCTTTATTGTATGAAGAAACTGACAAAACCAAATGTCCACAGGGTTTAAAACAGAAGCAAACCGAAAAATAAGATTGACAAGAAACTGAATAAGAGATTTAACAGGGAAAGGTTAAAAAATACAAATACTCCTAAGAGAAAATCCTTTGGCACATCATGTCCTTTCTGAGATGAACTAGAGGTGGGACTGAAACACAGGAGGCTGGCTTTGCAAGGTGGCCAGGGCCTATAGTCTTGGCACCTTGAAGGGTAGGGAAATACAACCTCCAGGAATTCCAGGTCAGCCAGAGTGAGGCCTTGTCTAAAGAAGCAAACAACAAAAACACCAGGGATCTTGCTGAAAGGCTTCAATGATTGACATAGATTTCTGCTCACTTTCCCAAACAGTTCTGGGAACCTGATGAACAAGTAAGGGTGGGAGCACCATACTAAACAGACAGGACATCTAAATACTTGATGGTGAGGCAGCCCCGTCCCTGCTTTCTTCCTTCATTGGCTTCCTGTGCCTTTCTGAGCCGTTTCTATGTAAACAGCAGTCTTCTCTGTGTAAGCACCAATGATACCTAATTCATACTTCTCCACCCTGAAGCCCCAGCTAATAAGCTCCACTGATCACTCATCTGACTGGCTCCAAGGAAAACTTGAAAATATAAAACTTTAGGAGCTAGAGAAATGGTTCAGCACTTGTTGCTTTTTGTAGAGGACCCAAGATCTGTTCCCAGCACTATTCTGGGAAGCTCAAACATGCCTGTAACTCCAGCACCCAGGGATCCAATGTCCTTGTCTGGCCTTCATAAGCACTTGCATACAGGCAGTATTCATTCACACACAAACACCTTTTTAAAAAAGTACAAAACAAGTTGGTCATGGTAGTGCACGCCTTTAATCCCAGCACCTGTTAGGCAGAAGCAGGCGGATCGCTGAGTTCGAGGCCGGCCTGGTCTACAGAATGAGTTCCAGGATAGACACGAATACAAAGAGAAACCCTGTGTTGGGATTTAAGGCATGAGTCGTAGATTTTTTCTAAAACTCATGATCAAGATAAGTGAGTTGTCTGAGGAAGAAATTACTGTTGGATTTTGTAAAGAAGAAAGACTCCTGTACCAAGTCCTGAAGAAGAGCACTCCTCTGCAGGTCTCTGGATATCCACTGCTGTCTGTCACATGTCAGATGGGCTATCACACCTGCAGCAAAGAAGCTCACTTCTATGTTGCTGCTGTGGAGTGAACGGATGATGTGTCTCATCAGATCTTCTGTCACCAACTTGGGAGAGAGCTCTCTGACTTCAGCTATGTTGTTCTACAGGGAGGGCAGCGGGAGCAGAACACAGCAGGACAGGAAGAGAGAAAGGATCAGGAAGCAGAGCCTTCCCTAATACACACTTCAGACATGGTCCCAGCATGCAATGTCCTTGCCCAGATCCCACCCCATGATGATGAGAGTTAACAGCAAGGCACTGAGTAAAGCACTTACTAACAGTTAGGCACAGTATGAAAGAGAAAAATAGCTTGATCTGCATTAGCTCTCAATTCATGTTTAGGCCTGCAAAGAAACTTGCCATGCAGCAAGACTAACTTGTCAGGTTTGCATTGCTAGTAATTGCTTGAACTAGGAGTTCAAATCTAGGCCTAACACAAACCCTTAACATTGCTGGGGTTGACTCAATGTTAAGTTAAACTGTCCTGTTGTTATTTTTAACAGACTACATTCATTTTCTATGCCGCGTAATAATTCACCACAAACTTACTGGCTTAAAATAATATGCATCCACTACCACATGGCTCCTATGGACAAGAGACAGGGCGTGACTTGGCTAGGGCTCTACAATGAGGTCTCACAGGGTCACGCCCTCATCCAGAGAGTCTAGTGAGGCAAATACTCCCAGACTCACTCAGAATTCATTTTCTGTGGCTGCAGACCGAGATTTTAGTTTCTCATTCAACTCTTTTTTGTTTGTTTTGTTTTTTGTGATACTGGTTCTCTGTGTAATAGCCTTGGATGTCCTGGACTCACTTTGTAGACCAGACTGGCCTCAAACTCACAGAGATCCGCCTGCCTCTGCCTCCCAAGTGCTGGGATTAAAGGCGGCGTGCGCCACCACCGCCCGGCTGAAGACTTCTTGTTCAACTTCACAAGACTTGTTCAACTTCATGTTCAACTCTTAAAGGAAGTTCCTTGAAATATGGATGTCCTTCTTCTCCAGCCACATACTCACTGGCATTCTGAGGCAGTGGAAGCTCTGTGTATCTGTATATGATGTATCATCTTAAAGTAACATCCTATCATAGTGGCCACACTCTTGGTTAGAAAGAAGTAAGCAACAGGACCTGCTCATATTGGAGGGGAGGAGATTACAGCTGGGCACAATACCCACCATCTAGAGTTTTCAGTAAATAAGATAGTTACCATTATTTTTTTTAACTTTTATTTTTGTTTTGTGTGTGTCTGTGTACCGTGAGCATTCAGTGTCCACAGAGGCCAAAGGAGGATATTGGATCCCCCATGACTGGAGTTACAGATGATGGTGAGCTGCTATGTGGGTGCTGGAAATCAAACCCAGGTCCTCTAGAACAACAACCAGGGCTCTTAATCACCGAGCGACCTCTCCAGCCCCAGACAGCTATTGTTTTAAGCCGTTAAGCTTTAGGTTGTTCACAGCAACACATAATTACCGTATGAGGATATCTGTTTGCTCAGAACATAATTAAATGAATCTATACATCTGAACTGATTACAGCAGTGCCCAACACAAAGTAGGTACTTTATAAGTATTAGTTTTAGTTAAAATTAATTCAAACAATTCACCTTACCAAAAGACCAAGTACTTTGCTTTGTACCACAGATTCTGAAAATGTCTGTAAAAAAAAGAACACACAGGTTACTTTACTACAAAGAAAAGAGCTGTACATCTAAACTCAATCCCATCTTCCCACCTCTAAGACTTGGATGATGACTGCCAATCCTTCATTTTCAATAAAGTACTTGCAGGCCGATGGACATTCATCTGTAAGATTCCAAAGTGCTTTCAGAGTAAACAAGAAGGTGGCATCAGCTAAATTCTCAGTCGTCTTTTGTCTGACTATTGCTAGAAGTTCCTAAAAATCAAAGAGACAGAGAGAAAAACCAATTCATGACCAACTGACTCCTATATAGGAAAGGGAAGAGGAGACCTAAAAGTGGGAGCAAGGTTGCAAGGTTGTATCTGGGTTCATAGAGTACTTGTAACATGTATGAAGCCTTTCAGTACCAGCCTCAGCCTGCTATAAACACCTGTGCCAGACACACATGAAATAACTCTTGTTTTTTATTTTGAGACAGGGTCTCACTTGGTAGCCCTGGCTGTCCTGTTCAGTGCCCTCCCCCCTCGTCCTGATCTTCCCCCTTTCCTTTTTTGGTTTTGTTTTGTTGAGACAGGGTTTCTCCGGCTGTCCTGGAACTAGCTCTGTAGACCAGGCTGCCCTCCAGCTCATAGAGAACTGCCTGCCTCTGCCTCCTGAGTGCTGTGATTAGTGTGTGTTGCCACTGTCCGGCAGGTAAGAGTACTTCTTAAGCATGGTGGCACATGACTTTAATCCCAGCAAAGAGAGGCAGATCTCTGAGTTTGAGGCAAACCTGGTCTACATATCAACTGCAAGTCGTGCCAAAGCTACATAGTTGAGACCCTGTCTCGAAAACAAAACCAAACACTTCTTAAGCAAGCATGAGGACCGGAGTTTGAATCCTAGCACACATGGTGGCACGTGCACCTATAGCCTGCGTGGTGTGGGTGATTGCCAGCTGCTGCACTAGCTCCACCTTTAATGGGAGACCCTGTCTCAAGGATGAAAAGAGCAATAGAGCAGGACAAGCGACATCCTCAGTTGGCATACTGTAAAAGGTACATACAAAGAGCTCTAGTGCTAGACCTGGGTTTTCCACCCAAGTTGGGTGTTTTTAAGACATTACCTTTTAAAGTGTATTTTTTCCTTTTTTTTTTTTTTTGGTTTTTTGAGGCAGGGGTTCTCTATGTAACAGCTCTGGCAGTCCTGGATTTGCGCTGTAGACCAGGCTGGCCTTGAACTCAAAGAGATCTGACAGCCTCTGCCTCCCAAGTGCTGGGTTTAAAAGTGTGTGCCACCACGTACGTCTGGCTTAAAGTGTATTTTTTTTTTTTTTTTGGTTTTTCGAGACAGGGTTTCTC
>CAJQZJ010005020.1:6886781-6901103 GCA_907164525.1 Lophiomys imhausi
TGCCCCAGAGACTGTATCATTCTAAAAGGTTATGAAAGTAGTTGTTATGATTATCAATAGGTTTAGTGGATAGGTTAAAGGGGTTGTAGGAATTTATAGGATTAATAGTTAAGAAATTGTTGGTGTTTGTTATAAGTGAATTTAGTAATAAATAAGTGTTAAATAATAATTTAAAAGTTCGGTTACAGAAACAGGTGGAACTCTGTGAATTCGAAGTTAGCCTCGTCTACATAGTGAGTTCCAAGACAGCCAGGGATACGTATTGAGACCCTGACTCAAAAAAGAAAGACATTGATCTCACACAGATTCCTGTGTTCAAAGCAAGAGATGATTTAACAACTGAATCTAGCATTATCTTTTCTTTTTCTCTATTTCCATGTATTTTTGGCTCACTATCCATTTTTTTTTGTCCTGGATTCACTCTGTAGACCAGGCTGGCCTTGAACTCAGAGATCTGCCTGTCTCTGCCTTCCAAGTGCTGGGACTAAAAGCATGTGATACCAAGCCCAGCTATTCACTATCCTTTCTTGATGAGCATAGTTGACACTATTAGTAAGAAGTAAGAATTACTAGCTAGGTGTGGTGGTGCATGCTTTTAATCCCAGTACTTGAGAGGTAGGTGGATGAATCTCTTAGAGTTCGAGGCTAGCCTGCTCCACATAGTGAATGCCAGAACAGCCAAGACTACACATAGAAACCCTGTCTTGAAAAACAAAATGGCAGCCGGGCGTGGTGGCGCATGCCTTTAATCCCAGCACTCAGGAGGCAGAGGCAGGCGGATCTCTGTGAGTTCGAGGCCAGCTTGGTCTACAAAGTGAGTCCAAGACAGCCAGGAGTATTACACAGAGAAACCCTGTCTCGAAAAACCAAAAAAAAAATGGCAAGGTGTGGTGGCACACTTTTAATCCCAGCACTCAGGAGGCAGAAGCAGGTGGATCTCTGGCCAGCCTGGTCTACAAATCGAGTCCAGGACAGCCCAGGCTGTTATACAGAGAAACCCTGTCTTAAAAAAAAAAAAAAAAAAAAAAAAAAAAAAACACCAAACCAAAAACAACAAAAACAAAATTAGTGTTCAACTATTTTTTTTTTTTTTTTGCGACAAGGTCTCACTAAGTAGCACAAGCTGGCCTGGAACTCACATTGATCTTTTTTCATCTGCCTCTAGAATGCTGGGCCACCATGCCTGCTAGTAAACAATTTTCAACTGACAAAGTAAGAGGTGACGAAATCTGCTTTCTGAGGTACCTTTAGAATGGCAGGCAGGATGGCCTGCAGTGACAGCGTTTCTGTGAAAAGCCTGTAGAGAGCTTCCTTCATAAGACACGACCTATTCCTGTACTGGCTCAGTGCTGCAGAAATCTGACTCATGTTGGCTCCTCCAGCAACCTGAAAAACATCGAGTTACAGTAGGTTCACCTCCTCACACAAGAATTTGGATCCCGCCAGCACTCAAACTCTTGTTCCTCAAACCCCACCTTACAGATTTATCCACGGAGTGAAATGTGCAGCTCAGTACCACACAAAGCAAGAAGGTGCTGGTACTGGAATCATATACATCAGTACCACACAAAGCAAGAAGGTGCTGGTACTGGAATCATATACATCTCCCTGCAACTAGTGTACAGTTAAGGCTTTATTTAACTGGGTGGTGATTACCTGGAATCACAGCATGTAAGAGGCAGGGGTGAGAGCATTGTCTCAAATTTGAGGCCAGTCAGGCCCCATAAAGGCAACTTTGTCTGAATCAAGGTAAAAAAAAAAACAAACCAAACCCCACAAGATTGTGTTGGCTGTGGTTTGGAGATTTGCCTTGGTGGTAAATCACTTGCCCAGCCAAGGTAAAACCCAGAGTACGGGGCCTAGTGCAAACAACAAACATGACACACAGGAACTTTTTCCAACAGTGAACAATCATGTCAGAGGCCTATCAGGAGCTACCACTCACCAGGATAACATATCACGTTAACACTAGAAGGTAGCCGTGCTTGGTAGCGCATGCCTTTAATCCCAGCGCTTGGGAGGCAGAGGCAGGCGGGATTAAAGGCTTGTATGTCTTTTTTTTTTTTTTTTTTTTAATTAGACATGATCAAATTTCCAACATTCCTGGGTAACAAAGAACAACAACAAAAAAACCCAGGGAAGCCTGGTATGTTGGCTCACGCCTTTAATTCTACCACTCAGGAGGCAGAAGCAGGTGGATCTCTGTGAGACCAGCCTGATCTCCAAATCGAGTCCAGGACAGCCAGAAATGTTATATAGAGAAACCATGTCTCAAAAAAATAGACAAACAAACAAACAAAAACCCAAAAAACTGAAAACGGGGAGAGGAGAATAAGATCTTACAAAATGAAATGAAACTCTAAATGTCTATCCTGCCTCCACCACTTACACCATCATCCCAGCACTAAACTGACAAGAAAGCACTTTTGTATTGCGGAAAAAGGGTTTTAACACGCACCCTAAACTGCCTTCAAACTCACAATCCACCTGCCTCAGCACCACACACTCTAGAGTGTGTGAAAAAGGAACTCTGTCAACTGCCAGAAAATGACAGAAAGCCTGATGACCTGAGTGAGTTTCCTCCCGGGGACTCACACTGTGGGGACAGAATCAACTCCTCAGGTCTGTCCTGACCTCCACATACATGCACTGACACATGCACACCCTCCTGCAAGTGTGTGTGTAGACAAGTATAGACAAGTAAACACTAAGGATGCTTCTTTTTTTTTTTTTTTTTGGTTTTTCGAGACAGGGTTTCTCTGTGTAGCCCTGGCTGTCCTGGACTCACTTTGTAGACCAGGCTGGCCTCGAACTCGCAAAGATCCGCCTGCCTCTGCCTCCCAAGTGCTGGGATTAAAGGCATGCGCCACCACTGCCCGGCAAGGATGCTTCTTTAAACTAGAAATAGTGGTATACACATTTAATCCTAGCACTCGGGGACAGAGGCGTGTGGTTTTCCGTGAGGACAGCCTGGTCTACATAGCAAATTCCAGACCACCCAGAAATGTATAATATAACACTGTCTCAAAAGAAAATATTTTAAAATAGTAATAAAAAATGAAATGGGGAGCTGGAGAAATAGCTCAATAGTTTAGCGTACTTGCTGCTGTTGCAGAGGGCCTGGGTTTGATTCCTAGCATCCACATTGTGGCTGACATCCATCTGCAACTCTAGTTCCAAAGGACCTGACACCTTCTGTTAATTTCCTCCAGCACCAGGCACACAAGTGGTGTATACACACACACACACACAAAGCAAAATATTTATACAAATAAAACCTTAAAATCCAAAAAGAACAATTTAAAAATTTAAATATGACAACACAAGCCAAACAGATCAGTGATATCGAGGAATACATAGGCACTTAACTCACTTATTCACTTCAGGGTGTGTGTGTGCATGTGCGTGTTAGAGGGCACACCTGCATGTACACATGTGTAGGACATAGGTGGGTGTCTTCTTCTATCAGCCTCTACCACATTTTTGAAGGAGTCTGTCATTGGAACTGGAGCTCACTGAGCTAGACCCAATATAAAGAGTTTATTTATTTTTGGTTTTTCAAGGCAGAGTTTCTTTGTGAAGCCCCAGCTACTATTGTTAGTGGTAGTCATATTTTGAGACAAGAGCAATTGGCTAGACTGGCTGGCCAATGTGCTCCTAGGATCAGCCTACCTTGCCCCCAGGGCAGTCATTACAAACATGTTGCCATGCCCACCCCTCCTCTCTTTTAAAACAGATGCTGAAAAACTCAGGTCTTCAAGCTTGCCCAGAAAGCACTTTATACACTGAGCCATGGCCTTGGCAATCCTGGGATTGCGTCTTAACATTACAGCCCTACAATTTGTTAGACCAACTATGATCGTTATGAACTGTTAAGGAGGGCTGGGTGTGGTGGTGCAGGCCTTTAATCAGGGACAGGCCTTTAATCACAACACTTGGAAGGCAGAGGCAGGTGGATCTCTATGAGCTCAAGGCTGGCCTGGTCCAGGACAACCAGGGCCATGTAGAGACCCTGTCTCAAAAACCAAAACAACAAAAAATAAATAAAAATAAAAACTACTAAGGATTTTATATAAGCAACCCCCACCTAATATAGACTCTAATGTACGAGAACATTCAATGCTCTGAATCATACAAAATGTTTGTTAGAACAAACCTTCAAACTTTGCTTTGCCATAAAGAAGTTAGAATACCCAGCATCTGTAGACAAGAGCCCCACAAATTGCATCCCAGGCCGCTGCCGCAGAAAGGATTCCACGGCTTCATCAGTGATGTCAGTGCCCCCTGAAATGTCCAGGGACACAAGGTTGGGCAGGATATCCTTCTGCTGCAACAGATAAAAGGCTAGGTCTGACCTGAGCTGCCTGTGATTGGAAATGTCAAGGTGAAGCAGGCACTTCAGTTGCTCAATGACTCTAAGAATCTCTGAGTTGGCCATGGTCAGGCACTTGAGATAGTGCATGGTGAGGGATCGCAGCTGGTCCTTACAGGTGAGGAGCGCAGAGATGTCAGTGACCAGGGTGTTGGAGATGTCCAAGCTTTCCAGCTTTGGTAACTGAGAGACAATAACTAGATCTTCACTCCAAAAGGACACATTAGCAACGCTTAAAGTGTGAATGGCAGTGAACTGATCCAAGATCAGGTGTCTTGAGTTCTGAGGGACGCTAGTCGAGTCTAACACAAGACACTGAAGGTTTTTCTGGATCCAGGCACTGCTTTGGAGAGCATGGATGATGTCTGGGGCTAGAAGCTCAGAGTCTACTGAGGAAGCATCCACTTCAACAAGCTTGTGATGGCAGAAGGCTTTTGTGAAGGCCGCTGCAGAGAGCTTAGCTTTCTGGATTTTTATCAGCTTCAGGTTCATCTGCTTGCCTTGGAAAATGCTCGCTGTTCTGTCAGTCAGCTTGCCTGGAAAAAAAAGCAGGACTACTCATCATGCCTTTCCTGAATGTGATGTAGCAGTGAATGAGGACAGATGCTGCTAAAGACAATAAATACTCTGACCACATTTACTGCTGCCTCTGTGCAAGTCGCTGTTCTAATTCCTTCACTAGCTTAGCTCACTTACTTTCTGCACTAACACCACAGGAAAACTATTAGTACTGTTAGATGAGACAACTGAAGCTTCAAGAGTTTAACCTGCCGAAAGTCTACTTGTGGAAGGCTGTACTTCAGAGCTCAGACTCATCCACACCAATCTTGTTCACAGAAACAAAACACAAAACCAAATAGGTGGACAAACAATGAGCAAATAACCCCATTATACTCCACTATAATCATTTTGGGGGGATAGATTTCAAGACAGAGTCTCACTATGTAGATCAGGCTGGCCTCGAACTCAGAGCTCTGCCTGTGCCTCCCTGGTGCTGGGATTAAAGGTGTGTGCCACTACATCTGGCTTTTTCTGTTATAATCATTTTAAATCAAAATACAGGATGGCTTAACAAGTCACTTACTTATCCCCCGAGCTTCATTTTCTTTCTTTCTTTTTTTTTTTTTTGGTTTTTCAAGACAGCGTTTTTCTGTGTGACAGACCTGGCTGTCCTGGAACTCACTCTGTAGACCAGGCTGGCCTTGAACTCACAGAGATCTGCCTGCCTCTGCCTCATGAGTGCTGGGATGAAAGGCATGCGACACCATGCCGAGTCATTTTCTCTTTCTTTTAAACAATTTTTAGATTCATTTATGAGTGTTTTGCCCTCATGTGCCTATGGGCATCCTGTTTGTGCCTGGTGCCCACGGAGGTCAGAAGAGGCCATTGGATTCTCTGAAACTGATGTTACAGATGGCAGTGAGCCACCATGTACATGCTGGGAACCAAACCCGGATCCTCTGCAGGAGCAACATGTGTTCTTAACTGCTGAATCATCCCTCCAACCTTGGAAAACTTCATTTTCCTCATCTGTACAGGAAAGAAGCCACACTAGACTACATTTACCAAAGATTTATAAAGTACTGTCTATATATGAGATTCCATGCTTAGCAATGGGCATAATGTACGCCTGTGGCCACAAGGAACTCAACCAGTAGATGATTAAAGTAGGATGCTTGTACTCCAATACGCAAGGTTTCGTTCTGAATTTGTGTGTGTGTGTGTGTGTGTGTGTGTGTGTGTGTGTGTGTGTAGATTAAAGATGTTCAACAGTATTCTCAAATCCAAAATGTTCCTAGCCCTAAGCACATCAGAAGAGGGATACTCAACCCCTGCAGAACTCTCTAAAATACTCACATTCAGGCATGGTGATTAGGTTGTAGACTCAACAGGATTGTTTGCATGCTGCTGTTCAAGGGATAAGACCTTGTGTAAAAAAATGAAATGAGAAGCCGGGCGGTGGTGGCGCACGCCTTTAATCCCAGCACTTGGGAGGCAGAGGCAGACGGATCTTTGTGAGTTCGAGGCCAGCCTGGTCTACAAAGGGAGTCCAGGACAGCCAACGATACAGAGAAACCCTGTCTCAAAAAACCAAAAAAAAAAAAAAAAAAGAAATGAGGGCTGGCGAGATGGCAAGTGCTGCTCCTGAAGAGGACCCAGGCTCAGTGCCCAGCACCCACATGGCAGCTGAAACACACCTGTAACCTCAATTTCAGGGTTCTGATGCTCGTACCTGGCCTTCCTGAGCACCAAGCACACATGTGATGTACATATGTGCATGCAGGAAAAACATTCATACACATAAAAAGTAAAACCTTTAAAAATAAGTAGGGCTGGGCGTGGTGTCACATGCCTTTAATCCCAGCACTTGAGAGGCAGAGACAGGAATATGTCTGTGAGTTCAAGGACAGCCTGGTCTACAAAGAGAGACCAGAACAGCCAGGGCTACACAGAGAAACCCTTTCTCGAAAAACCAAGAAGAAAAAAAAAAGACAGGGTTTCTCTGTTTAACAAAGCCCTGTTTAACTCTGCTTAAAAAGTAGGTTTGTGGTATTTACTGGGCAGGGGAAATACCATGATCACGAAGGTGGTTTTCCCAGGGCGAGGCTTATCCATTGCACTCCAGATGTGCTGACCTCTGTGATTTCCCCAAATGCAGGAAACTCGACTGCATAATTTGTGGTAGTGGGGGACTGCGTACTTGTTCAAAAAATAAAAGAAATTAACTTTAAAAAAAAAAGTAGGTTTGTGTGGCAGTACATGCCGTGACACACAAGGATCTCTATGATTTTGAGGCTAGCCTCCTGATCTATATAGCAAGTTCCAAGTCAGCTAGGCTACATAGTGAGACCTATCTCAAGTAAAATAAAATATTTTTAAAGGGGCCATCGAGATGGTTCAATGTCTCGAGCCTTACAGGGCGATCACCAGATAAGGGGGTTCTCAGGGAAAGGTGAGTGCACTGCCAGCCCAACTCTCCAGCCTTCACTCAGAAGATAAACAGATGTGACAGGGGTGATGTCTAAGCACTTCCCATTTTTAAAAAGTTGTGTCCCCTAGCTTATATACAGAACCAAATGGGTGTTTCCACATGAGACTACGTGGGCCAATCACATTAAAGGTCATCCTATCACATCACATAACACAAGCCTGGTAACATGGTGATCATACACTGATCACAAGCACAGAAGTCTTCCTCACCCAATCAGCTATACCCACGATCAGGCTTCAAGTAGTCCCCAACATCTTCCAGCCAGAGCCATCTTAGATATCTCCCACAAGTTACTTTCATTTTCCTACCCATGAAGCATTTCTCATAAGCCTCCATTTCCTTGTCCCCACAGTTCAGTAGACAAAGAAGCTTGCTGTAGAGCCTGACAATCTTAGTTTGATCACTGGAACCCACATGTGGGGAAAATCAACTCCTGCAAGTTGTCCTCTAACCTCCTCTCCTATGAATAACACACACCACATACACACACACACACAAATGAATGTAAAGACAAAATTTTTACTCTAAGAAAAGAAACCAATCATAACCTTTTATTCCTTTTCACTGTGTGTTTCTTGTTGCTGTTTTAATTTTTAGTATTTGCTTATTTGTTGGGAAGAAGCAGCATACAGATGCTGTGTTGTGTTTGTGTGGTCAGAGAACAACTCACAATTCAGTTAGTTCTCTCCTCCCACTATGTAGGTCCCAGGCACAGAACTTGGGCCATCAGGCTTAATGGGGTCAGCACCCTTGCCTACTGACCCTTCTTCCTGGTTTCTTCTTTGTTCCCACCCCCAGACAGAGTATCCCAGAGCCCAGACTGGCCTCACTCATTATGAAGCTGAGGATGACTGCTATTCTGATTCACCTCCCTCCAGGTCCCATGTGCTGGACTTAACAGGCATGTGGTGGCATCAAGTCTGGGCTCTGTTTTGTGTCCTGCAACTCACCAGACACATGTTCCACCACTGAGCTACACCTTCAGCCCCTAAGAAACTTTAAAGGCTCACATCCATAATGTAGAGAATAAAGGATGAAATGTTGGAAGCCAGAGAACAGATGGATGAGTGACAATGGCTTTATTTTCTTTACCTATTAGGATAGCAGCAGGAATAGGTTAGAAAGCTTAGGTTACCCTATAAAGACTGAGAAAATCAAAGTAAGAACTATAAATAAAGGTATTTTTGTTTTGTTTTGGTGGTTTTTGGGTTTTTTTTTGTTTTTTTTTTTGCTTTTTCGAGACAGGGTTTCTCTGTGTAGCCCTGGCTGTCCTGGACTCACTTTGTAGACCAGGCTGGCCTCGAACTCGCAAAGATCCGCCTGCCTCTGCCTCCCAAGTGCTGGGATTAAAGGCGTGCGCCACCACTGCCCGGCTTTTTGTTTGGTTTTTTGAGACAAGGTTTTTCTGTGTATCCCTGGATGTCCTGGACTCACTTTGTAGATCAGGCTAGCCTTGAATTCAGAGCTCTGCCTGACTCTGCTTCTCCAGTGCTGATAAAGGTATATTTCAAACAATAAAGCACTGAGGTTCCTGGAGCTCCCTCTACTGCTGAAGATACCATGCACTTTGATTGCAGGACATAGAGTAATCAAGCTAGAATTTTGTTTGTTTGTTTTGTTTTTCGAGACAAGGTTTCTCTGTATATTTCTGGCTTTCTTTCTTTCTTTTCTTTTCTTTTTTTTTTTTTTTGAGACAGGGTTTCTCTGTGTATACCTGGCTGTCCTAGACTCACTTTGTAGACCAGACTGGCCTTGAACTCACAGAGACCCACCTGCCTCTGCCCCCAAGTGCTGGGATTAAAGGTGTGCGCCACCACACCCGGCATCTCTGGCTTTCTTGGACTCGCTTTGTAGACCAGGCTGGCCTCAAATTCACAGAGATCCACCTGCCTCTGCCTCCTGAGTGCTAGGATTAAAGGCATGCACCACCAGGCCCGGCTCCTAGAATTTGATTTGAAACCTTCCTCCCTGCTGTCGAGCCCTTTAGTGCTGAAGATACTAAGTAGGGTACTGGGGGAGAACTGTCAAGTCTGACTCAGCTGTGGACTATGCATACATACTTCAACTACCAAGGTGCCAGATCAGACTTAAGACGCTGGGGCGATGGTGGAAAGTCTGTTATAGGGATAACCAACGGCTAGCTCTTCAGTTGGATCTGAGGCCCACCCCACAAGAGGGGATTCACCTCTGCTACTGCTTACAGTACTTGGTACCACTGACAGAGTTTCCTTGGTCAAAAGCCTGTGGTTGGGGAGGCAGAGGCCTTCGTAGGGAAGGTACTGCTGTCTTTTTGCTAACTGGACATGAAATGCCTGTCAAACTACCTTCTTGTAAATACATCCGTGTCCACAGATCAGAGCTGTTATCAGTTCTGCTTAGCTACAGTAATGAGCACTGGTCAAGGCTAAGAATGGCTGACTGTTAGAGCTGGGGAAATGGCTCAGTGGGTATGAGTTGTGCAAACATGAAAACCCAAGTGCAAATCCCAAACTCAAGAACAAAATCATCCAGCATGGCCAAACATGTCTATCAACCCCATGCTGTGTCAGTGTGGAGATGGTGGTGGCTAGGCCTTGCTGGCTGTCATCCTAGTCCCAGGCTTGTAAGCGACTACGTCCCAAGGATCTAAGGAAGAAAATGATAGGGCAGATCACCTGATATCCTCTTCTAGCCTCTGCATGTGTACACACAGGCACCCATACACATATATGCACATATAACTCACACACACACACACACACCACACAGACTTCAAAACAGAAACAAGCAAAAAGTCTGTGGAAAACTGAGCCCTAAATAAGTATCCTCTATTGCCCATTCCAAGTCATGCTCATGGGACAGTGCAGAAGAGAGGGAGGAAAAGAATGTTAAAAGCCAGAGGAAGAGAAATGTTCTGTGACTTGAACTAAATATTTTTAAATGTCGGTTTTTTTTGAAAACTAATATTTAATATTGCTTATCCTGCATGGCAAAACTGCCTTCTCTGCTATTTAAAACCGTGAATTTATTTTCTACTGCCGCTTTTTCATGTGCAGCCAAAATAAAAATGTTAACTGTGTTCTACAAACGGTACCCAACACAAACTTTTTTAAATTAGTAAGACTTTTGTTTAAAGTTTTAAGTTTGCATTTTGACTTTTTTTGGTAAGGTTGTATGTTGTGTGTTTAACCTTTATTAACTAACTTTAAAAATTGATGTGCCAGGTGTGGTGGCACACACCTTTAGTCCCAGCACTGGGGGGTGGGGGGCAGAGGCAGGCGGATCTTTGTGAGTTCAAGGCCAGCCTGGTCTATAAAGTGAGGCCAGAACAGCCAGAGCTACACAGAGAAACCCTGTCTCGAAAAACCAAAAAAAAAAACCCAACCAACCAAACAAAAAAAAAACTGTGATGTGTGCGCAGAATATTATGTAGGCATGTTCATGTTCAAGAATGGCTGTTGATAAAATAAAAATCAGCTTTCCTTTTTCTAAAAAAAAAAAAAAAAAAAAAGCCAGAGGAAGGTGTGGAGTGTTGTGGAACTCTTTCTTCCTTTTTAACACAGCCATTGCATTCTTGTTTGCTCAGTGGCCATATCAGTACAAAACCTACACAAGACTGAGCTTGTCAACAGGAGGAGGGAATCACAAGAGCCACTCCTCCATGAGAATGTATTATGTAATTAATAATTGCTGTGGAGGTGGGGGCAGATATTGGGTATTGTTTTAAAGAGTACAGCCACTGGTATGGTATGCCCATGCTTCTATAAATTGCTTGTCTACAATGCCTCTGTAAGCTACCCTAATTAAACTCAGTGGGTCACCAAAAAATAGAAAAGAAAAGCACTTTACAACCACACTATAGAGAATGTTTAGTACCTTGCCAAGCCATCCTCTGGAGGAATTTATCAGCTATTTCGTTGGGTAAATACCAGTGCTCTGGAAAACACAATGATCCATCGGGTCTCGTAGAACACCACTTCTCCAAGTCAGCGATCAAGACATCCAGGCAGATGTTGAACAAAGAATAGGGTGATGCCTCCTCCTAGGTCAGCAGAAGAGGAGAAAAAAATTGTTAGAATTCACCTGCCAACATTCAACATAAAAGTGATCATTTCCAGGGCTGGAGAGATGGCTCAGTGGTTAAATGCACTGGCTGCTCTTCCAAAGGACCCAGGTTCAAATCCCAGCACCCACATGGCAGTTTGTAACTGTCTGTAATTGCCAGGCGTGGTGGTGCACATCTTTAATCCCAGCACTCGAGAGGCATAATCAGGTAAATCTCTGAGAATTCGAGGCTAGCCTGATCTCCAGGATAGCCAGGGCTTGTTACACAGAGAGACCCTGTCTCGAAAAACCAAAAACCAAACCAAAACAAAACCAAAAGTGATCATTATTGGCAAAAAGGCTCAGCAGGTAAAGATGCTTGCTGCCATGCCTGATGGTTTGAATTGATCCTTGAGAAGAACCAACTTCCACAAGTTGTCCTTTGCCCTCCATACACCACATAAATTAAATTTTTAAAATTAATAAAATAAATTATGTGGTGTATGGAGGGCAAATTAAACAACAATGACACAACAACCAGACAGGCATGATAGTGCACAGCTTTATTCCTAGCACTTGGGAGGCAGAGTCAGAGAGAACTCTGAGTTTATGACCAGTCTGGTCTTCACAGTGAATTCTAGGCCAACTAGGTATATATATATAGCAAGAACCTGCCTTAATGGTAATAGTAATAATATTTTTATATTTATTATATATAGTGTATATTTTTATATTATATCTCAATATATTATATAAATATATATTATTATAACATAATATATAGCATAATACTATAATAATAAAAATGATATTTTAATAATAATAATTGCTATTTCTGGAACCTATGAGATAATGGTAAGATAGTTTTGACAGTTATAGTTTTAGAATTCTAAGTGATTAAAAAAAGAAGTCAGAAAGGGGTAGCTGAGACTTGCTGGCGAGGCTGAGGACCTAAAAACTCAGGAAGACCTCATAAATAACTTCATGTACCCCAAGATCCTAGAAAAACAACCCAATCCCAAATGTAGTACATGAGAAAGTGCTGTGTAGCTCAGAGCACTCTGAGTTGTATGTAGTTGCCTCACGCTCTCAGTGAATCTCCTGCCTCATCTGTCCAAGTACTGGGATTACAGACTTGAGCCACTACGCCTGGCATATTCATTTATTTATATAGTTTGGGGTTTTGAAATGAGGTCTATGTTAATGAGATGACCTAAAAACTGCTCAAGCAATCGTCCTACCTCAGTGTGAGTACTTGACTACAGGCACAAACACTTTTGGGGCTGACAATGTGGCTCAGTTAGTAGAGATACTTTTTCACAGGCCTGAGAACCTGTGCTCCATTCTCTGGAACAACAACATGGCAGGTGCTGGGCATGGTGGCACTCGCCTTTAAGCCCAGCACTTGTAAGGCAGAGGCAGGTGGATCTCTGTGAGTTCAAGGCCAGCCTGGTCTACAGAGTTCCAGACAGCCAGGGCTACACAAAGAAACCCTGTCTTGAAAAACAAAACAAACAAACAAAAAAGAAAAGGTGGCAGGAAAGCTGCCCTCTTACCTCTACACACCTATACTCAAATTAATTGAAATAATTTCTTCTAAAACGATGATTTTTTTTTCGAGACAGAGTTTCTCTGTATAACAGTCCTGGCTGGACTTGCTTTGTAGACCAGGCTAGACTTGACCTCACAGAGATCCCCCTGCCTCTACCTCTCTGAGTTCTGGGATTAAAGGTGTGCACCACCACACCCGGCAAGATGATTTTTTTTAATTGGTAGACATGGTGGCACATACCTGTGAACCCAGCATTTAGGAGGTAAGAGGCAGCTAGGTAGAGGCAGGGGGATTAGCTCAAAGCCAGATGATTTTATTTATTTACTTATTAATAGGGTCTCTCTCTAGTCACCCAGTCTGACTTCCAACTTGAAGTCCTACTGCCTCAGTATCCCAAGTGTTGGAAATGATGTACATCTGCATATTTTCTGGGGATTCATCATTTAATGAATTTGACCTTGAGCTTCTAATCCTCCTATATCCACTTCCCTAGGTTGGGATGACAACCAAAAGCCACCAAGCTCATTTCAGTGCAACCTTACCCACGATACATATTTTCAAGCCTTACAACTTCAACTCTCCAACTTTTTTATTTTATTTTATTTGAGACAAGGTTTCTCTGTGTATCTCTGGCTGTCCTGGACTCACTTTGTAGACCAGGCTAGCCTTGCATTCACAGAGATCCACCTACCTCTGCCTCCCGAGTGCTGGGATTAAAGGTGTGCACCACCATGCCCGGCCAACCTTTTATTTGTTACAAACTAGACCACTGGGGCTAGCTTAGCTGTCAACACTCATATTGCAGTTCCCAAAGATTTATAACTCCAGCTCCAGGAGGTGCAATACCGTCTTCTGACCTTCGTGGGCATTGCATGTGTGGTGGCAAAACACTTAAAGACATAAAAATAACCCTATTATTTATTTAAGTGTATGTGTGTGTATGTTTTAATGTGTGAGTGTTCTGACTACATGTACACCTGCATGCCAGAAGAGGGCTTCATGAGCCACCATTTGGTTGCTGGGAATTGAACCCAGAGTGAGCCATCTCACCTCCCCCCCCCCCCCCCAAAAAAAAAAAAAAATTTTTTTTTTTTTTTTTTTGGGTTTTTCGAGACAGGGTTTCTCTGAATATCTCTGGCTGTCCTGGACTCGCTCTGTAGACCAGGCTGGCCTCGAACTCACAGAGATCCGCCTGCCTCTGCCTCCCAAGTGCTGCGATTAAAGGCGTGCACCACCACCGCCCGGCAAAATAAATCTTTTAAAACGGACTTTTTCTGGATTCAATACCCAGCAAGTCTCTCTTTCATGTTTACTTCTTTTAGAAGTTAAAACTGACTGTAATTTCAACATTCATGAGGCAGATGCTTGGCCATTAACAGCGCT
>CAJQZJ010005020.1:6901113-6919913 GCA_907164525.1 Lophiomys imhausi
TGTAATTTCAACATTCATGAGGCAGATGCTTGGCCATTAACAGCGCTGGCTACTCCAGTTCAGATTTCCAGCACCATGTGTCAGCTTACAACTGTATGTCTGTTAATTTCAGTCCCAGAGTATCCCGCATCCTCTTTTGGCTTCCTTTGGCACTAGGCTCATGCAGAGTTCGCTTAACATACATGCAGGCAAAACATATACATGAATTAAATTAGGTTAAAAGAAGGAAACAATAAAACACAAAGACAAAGCCCCTCTGGGTACACATCTCACAGCCTCAGGTACTAAGACACTAATGCAGACCTGCCCCTTGCATCAGTTCAAGATTGGCCTGTATCACATTACAAAAACTCAACATACACACACACATCCCCCAAACTCCACTAACCTGTTAATATAACAGGTTTATTCACTGAGCTGTGATGGTTCATGCCTTTAATCAAAGCACTTGGGAGCTAGAGACAAGGAAGCCTCTGTGAGTTCAAGGCCAACCTGCTCTACAAAGAGAGTTCCAGGACAGCCAAGGCTACATGGAGAAGCCCTGTCTCCAAAAAACAAACTCACTCATAGCAATCCTGTCTTTGCCTCCTAAACATAAAAGAACAACAACAACAAAAAAACAACCCCTTTTTTTAGCCAGGCATGATAACACACACCTTTAATGCCAGCACTCCAGAGGCAGGAGGATAAGGAATTAACTCCAGTTCCGGTTAACTCTTGTGCTGCAATTTCCACTGAATTCCAACAGTCCACCCTGGGGGAGGTTTCTTAACAAAGCTCAGCAATTAGCAACAAGTCTCTGGAAGTTCCTGTAATTCACAAGGACCCTCCAAGTGAGCGCTGGGAGATACAGATCAGTAAGTAAAGTACCTGTCACACACACAGGTAAGAGCTGATTCCTCCTACCCAGCTAGAAGTCGGATGAAGTTTATAACCCCAGTGCTGGAGGACGAAGACAAGCAGATCCTAGGAGCTCCTAATGAGTCTACCAGAAACAAGAAGCTCTGGGTTCAGAGATATAAACAGTCTGCATAGCAGGATGACTATATTCTAAAGAGAAATTTCTGTCCCTTGCTTTGATCAGCAGACTACTGAAAGGATATATGGCAAGAAATTGCAGTTTCCCCTAGAATCATACTCAGGAAAGAAAAAGTCTGAAGCCCAGGGCCATCCAGAGGAACCTTGTCTTCTAATGACTACTGCAGTTTACCACACTACCCTGCAGGACAGATTGGAACCAAGACAATAATAGGCAGTGATGGGCTGAACCACATCTTGCCTCTTCCTGTGATGCTTAACTCTGGGCATGTCCTTAACCTAAAGTTCACGTTCCGGACAAACTTGGGATGTGTACACAGGGTGTCACTGGATCTTTTTGCTACTCTTCCCAACGTGGTCATGCTGAATATTTTTTCTACTTTTCACTAATAATTTGTCTCTTTAATTGGCTCCAGTGAGGACTGTTTCACAATATAAGGTGGGGGGCTGGAGAGATGGCTCAGCGGTTAAGAGCACTGTCTGCTCTTCCAGAGGACTCAGGTTCAATTCCCAGCACTCACATGGCAGCTCACAACTGTCTGTAACTCCTGTTCCAGAGGATCCAACGTCCTCACACAGATATACATACAGCCAAAACACTTAATGTACTTAAAGTTAAAAATAAATAAATTATTTTAAAAAATAAGATGGAATGGCCAGCTAGATGGGTCAGTGGGAGGAAAAAAAAGGTAGATATGGTGGCCCTTGCCACTAATCCCACCACTGGGAGACAGAGAGACAGGCAGACAGATCTCTGTGAGTTTGAGTCCAAACTGGCCTACATAGTTAAGTCCAGAACAACCAGAGCTACACAAAAAATGAGCCCTGTCTGAAAAAGAAAATTTTTAAAAAAGAGAAAAAAAAAAGAGATGGACAGGGGATAAAGCAAAGCCTGGTGGTCTAAGCCTCTAATTATAGAGATCTGAGAAACTAAGGCAGAAGGAAAGCTGTCTTCCAACTTGCTGTGTAGACCAAGCTGGTTTGGAACCTACAGTGATTTTCCTGCTTCAGGTGGAATTATTGATGTGCACCACCACACCTAATAAAGACTAACTTAAAAAAAATATTTGGCCGGGCGGTTGTGGTGCATGCCTTTAATCCCAGCACCTGGGAGGCAGAGGCAGGCGGATCACTGTGAGTTCGAGGCCAGCCTGGTCTACAAAGTGAGTCCAGGACAGTCAGGGCTGTTACACAGAGAAACCCTGTCTTGAAAAACCAAAAAAAAAAAAAAAAAAAATTGTGAGTGTGTGCCTGTTATGTGGCTACGTGCACATGAATGCAGGTGTTCATTGGTGTCAGAAGTGTCAGACTCCCCTGGAGCTGAAGTTACAGGCAGTTATGAGCTCCCAGCATTGATAGCTAGGAACCAAACTCAGGACATGTGCAAGAGCAGTTATGCACAATTAACCCCTGAGCCATTTCTCCAGCCCAAGACTAACACCATCTTAGTATCTGTAGAGTTTTACCAAAAACAGAACACACATGCTTTTTAAAAAATATTGCTATGTGTATGAGTGATTTGCGTGCATGCATGCATGTGCCATGTGTGTATGTAATGCATGATGGGGTCAGAAGGAAAACACTGAATCTCTTGGAAGTAGAGTCATTACCAACACATGTGAGTGCTGGGCACTGAACCTGAGTCTTGAAGAATAGAAAGTGCTCTTAACCACTGAACAAATCTCTTTAGCTCCTATAATATGCTTTTTTTAAAGATTTATTTATTTTATGTACATGAGTGCTCTATCTGAATGTACACCTGCAGCCAGAAGAGGGCATCAGATCACATTGCAGATGGTTGTCAGCTACCATGTGGTGGCTGGGAATTGAATTCAGGACCTTTGGAAGAACCCTAGCCAGTGCCCTTAACTTCTGAGCCATTTCTCCAGCCCCTACAATATGCTTTTTATATTCCAGCAGACCATAGGGGTGGAGAGATGGCTTAACAGTTAAGAGTACTGGCTGCTCTTCCAGACCACCTAGGTTCAATCCCAGCACCCATAAGGCAGCTCACAACTGTCTGCAACTCAATAGGGGCTGTACATAGTGGAAGTGGGCAACTAACTACATAGTAAGTGTCATGGAGAACGGTATCAAGTGATGAATTAGAACAATACCGGTTAGGCCTCCAACTGTAAACAGGAAAATGAATCCTAGGGCTCATGGTATAGCGGGGGTCATTTGATGTTACCTCTGTGAAGAGAAGCTAGTCAGCTGAAAACTTTAACTCTGGTTGGAATAGCAATAATTATAGTGCCTGATGTGAGTAGGCTCGTTTGTCAACGTCTAGGCCTGCTGTAAACATGTGATGAGCTCATAAGATGAACCCTAAGAAGCCAATGGACATTATAGCTCACACTATTACTATGTAACTGAATGGTTCTTTTTTCCCTGAATAGTAAGTAACTACATGAGAAATAATTCCAAATCCTGGGAGAATGAGAATATATACTTCTGGTTGTCCAAAAAAATCAGAATAGGTGTTGATAGAGAATAGGATCCCCTATTAGGATCTGACACCCTCACACAGGTAAAACATCAAGGCACATAAAATAAAAATAAACTAAAAAAATTATACTTTAAATACTTTAAAAATTTTGAGTGAACCAAGAGAGATAGTTAAGCCTTGTCACAAAACTTATAATCTCAGTAAATATATATAAATTATAACAATAGATTTTGATTTCTTGGGCTGGAAAGATGGTTCAGCTGGCAAAGGTCTTTACTGACAAGCCTGAAATGCTGAGTTTAATACATATGGTGGAAGAATGGAACAAGTTGTCACCTGATCTCCACAAATGTGTCCAAGGCAAACACACTACAAATAATCAACAAAAAATTACAGCTCCAAACCTGTAAACCCAGCACTTATGATATACAGGCAGGATGATCAGGAATTCAAAGATACCCTCTGCTATACAGGGAGCTGGAGGTCAGCCTAGAACATACAAGACAAGGACAAAAAACAAACTACAAATCAAGTAAGCAAAATAAGGGAAATTATAGAAGGCAGAGGCAGCAGGAGTTCAAGGCCAGCCTGGTCTACAAATCAAGTCCAGGAGAGCCAGGGCTGCTACAAAGCCTGTTTTAAAAAGGGGGGAGGAGGGGCTGGAGACATGGCTCAGAGGTTAAGAGCATTGGGTGTTCTTCAGAGCTCCTGAATTTGATTCCCACCAACCACATGGTGACTCACAACCATCTATAATGAGATCTGGTGCCCTCTTCTGGCCTACAGGCATACATGTAGGCAGAACACTATACATAATAAATAAATAAATCTTTAAAAAACTGTTTAAAAAAAAGATATGACTTACAAGTAATGAAAATAAGTAAAAAAAAATACATAAATAAAAGTGTATGTGTTAAAAGATTTGGGGGGGGTGTTTCCAAGACAGGGTTTCTCTGTGTAGCCCTAGCTGTCCTGGACTCACTTTGTAGACCAGGCTGGCCTTGAACTCAAGAGATCTGCTTGCCTCTGCCTCCCCAGTGCTAGGATTAAAGGCGTGAGCTACCATGCCCAGTTGTATTGTAAAGATTTAATGTTATTAATCACCAGAAAAAAAAATAACAGCTACCCTATACACTAAAAAGATAATTTAGCCGGGCATGGTGGCGCACGCCAGGGCTGTTACACAGAGAAACCCTGTATCGAAAAACCAAAAAAAAAAAAAAAAAAAAAAGATAATTTAAGGCTTAGTGGTAGTGGTGCACACCTTTAATTCCAGCACTCAGGAGGAAGAGGCATCCAGATCTCTGAGTTCAAGGCTAGGCTGGTCTACAGAGTGAGTTCTAGGATAGCCAGGAAAAACAACAGAGCTGGGCATAGTGGCCAGCACTCAGGAAACAGAGGCAAGTTTCAGGACAGTGAGGGCAGTTATAGAAAGAAACACTGTTTCGGAAAAAAAAGAAAAGAAAGAAAAAAAGAAAGAACAAAAACTGTTAAAATCTCTATGAAGATTCCAATAAATTCGAAAAACTGAATAAAGTAGAGAATAAATTCCTTGATAGATGTTATCAAAACACACAAGCTGTTTAAGTCCTGGGGGGAATGTCTTTTTTTTCCAGACAGGGTTTCTCTGTGTAGCCTTGGTTATCTTAGAACTCCCTCTGTAGACCAGGCTGGCCTCAAACTCACAGAGATCCTCCTGCCTCTACCTCCCGAGTGCTGGCTATAATTTTTTTTTTTTTAAGCTGGAGAAAATAAGTAACATCTGCAGGGCAAGAGAACACACAATTGATATAGAAGTCAATTTTACACGAACCTTTAACAAGCTCAGAGGGTTGAGCTGCATGATTTTTTAAATCCACCACTCAGAAGCCGAGAGTGGTGGTGCACGCTTGTAATCCCAGCACCCGGGAGGCGGAGGCAGGGGGATGTCTGTGAGTTCGAGGCGAAAAGCGGGCTGCCCATATTGGCAGACGTTTGTCATCCCAGTGCTCAGGAGACTGAGGCAGAGTGGAGCCTGAAGCTGGTCTGGACCACACCAGGGAGCTAGTTCACACTCAATTTCCGAGAGCTCAGCAGGGACGCCGCCTGGAGGGCCACCCCAAGGTCCAGACACACACCGAGAGCCCCATCCCGACCAGACCGCGTCCTTCCCTCTGAGCTAATTTCTGGCTGGCCCCTCATCACCGGGTTCCGGTTTGGTTTTGTTGGGGACGTAGTCGCTCGCGTGCAGCGGGCAGGCTGGCCCGGAGCTCGTGGCTCTGCCTGCCTCAGCCTCCAGAACTCGGGGCTGAGAGGCGTCGCCGCGTCGCCGCTGGAGTTTGCGTTCCAAGGGTGGTACTGAGAGTCCAAGGTCAGCGCGCCCCAGGTCAGGCTCCAGTGCAGACCCGCTCAATGGAGGCAGGTGCGTGGGCGGCTGAGGAGATGGGCCGGAGGGGAGCGCCCGCCGAGCAAGGAGAGCGACCCGCGGGGGGCTCTGAGGGGAAGGGGACGGGAGAAGCAGGCTCTGAGGAGACCGGGCTGTGGGAGGGCTGTCTGAGCAGAGGAGCGGGGATGGCGGGTGAGGGGAGTGGCGCCTGAGCGCGCTCAGTCTGCTCAGGACTTGAACTCGTGTTCCTTCTTCGAAAGGCGCAGCGCCCGGGGACCCGGACGGCGGCCTCACTCACCCGCACCACGCAGTGACCCAGCGTGTCCTCCTGAGCGTCTGGCAGGACGAGGCTCCGCTGCCACAGCAACCGGTGCAAGAAATGGACCATGGCGCCCCCGCGCCCGCGAACAAGACGGCCGACGTCGAGCCCGCTGCGCGCTCCCTCGGACAGCCGCAGAGCGCGGGGAGGGCGGCGGGCCGCTTGAATCGACGCCGCGCGCGCCGCGACCCCGCCCCCCGCCGGATGTGCGACGGTCCTCACTGGCTGGCGAGGCTCCCCACCCAGCTCCAGGTCGCCCCACGGAGCCGTCCGTGCAACCCCGCTGAGGGGGGCGTTCCCGTCGTAGGCACTGTGTGCTTTGTTTGAATTTTTTGTTCGCTTTTTCTATTTCTTTACTTTTTTATTGGGGGGGGGAGGGGAAGCTCTTTCCTAGACAGGGTTTCTATGTGTATCCCTGGCTGTCCTGGACTCGCTCTGTAGACCAGGCTGGCCTTGAACTCACAGAGATCCGCCTGCCTCTGCCTCCCGAGTGCTGGGATTAAAGGCGTGCGCTATCACTGCCAGGCTTGACTTTTTTTTTTTTTAATGTGTTAAAGAGTACGTCCCAGATTTTAATGCCACCCCCCCAAAAAAAAAAAGAAGGAAAAACAAAACAAAGCCGGCCGTAGTCACCTCCCAGACTCATTCTAAATGAAGGAATTCAAATGTTAAAATTAGTTTTGAAGAACAAATGATCAGGAAATACTTTACTTTCACAGTCTCTTTTCTTTTCAAGCTAGCCTGAGCCTGCTTTGTAGCTTAAGAACTGAGTCTTCTACTTCCACCTCCTAAGGTGCAAGATGAGCAGGCCACCAGACCACAGTCATTCTTTTTTTTTTTTTTTTTTTTTTGGTTTTTCGAGACAGGGTTTCTCTGTGTATCCTTGGCTGTCCTGGACTCACTTTGTAGACCAGGCTGGCCTCGAACTCACAAAGATCCGCCTGCCTCTGCCTCCCAAGTGCTGGGATTAAAGGCGTGCGCCACCACCGCCCGGCCACAGTCATTCTTTATCTTACTAAAAATAAAACAAGAAAGGGAAGAAATTCTGTACCATTCTTAGTTAAGGCCCTCGGTTTTGGTTGTTTTTTGAGACAGGATTTTTCTGTGTGTCCCTAACTAACCACTCTGTAGACCAGGCTGGCCTTGAACTCACAGAGATCCACCTGCCTCTACCTCTCAAGTGCTGGGATTAAAGGTATGTGCTACCCCCCCTCCAAGTTTCGAACTTCCATGTGGGTGATGGGATTTGAACCTGTATCTTAACCGCTGAGCCATCTCTCCACCCCAAGGTCCTCATTTTTCACTTGCAAGGAAATGAAGAACCCAGAGTAAATAGCTGAGGCAGGCTGGGAGGGACATAGCTAGAACCCCAGCCCTCAATAGGCAGAAGCTGCAGGATAAACACGAATTCCAGGCCAGCCTGGTCTACTTTGGAAGTTCAGCCAAGAGTACATATCAAGATTTTGTCTCAAGCCGGGCGTGGTGGCGCACGCCTTTAATCCCAGCACTCGGGAGGCAGAGGCAGGCGGATCTCTGTGAGTTCGTCTCAGTCGGGCATGGTGGTGCACTCCTTTAATCTCAGCACTCAGGGAGGCAGAGGCAGGTGGATCTCTGTGAGTTCAAGGCCAACCTGATCTACAAAGTGAGTCCTGGACAGCCAGAGATACAGAGAAACCCTGTCTCAAAAACCAAAAAAAAAAGAAAAAGATTTTGTCTCAAACAAGACAGGTACCTGTAATTCCAGCACTCTTTCTTCCTCTAGAATAAATACAATAAAATAGGTGGAACTAGCCGGGCGTGGTGGCTCACGCCTTTAATCCCAGCACTTGGGAGGCAGAGGCAGGCGGATCTCTGTGAGTTCGAGGCCAGCCTGGTCTACAAAGCAAGTCCAGGACAGCCAGGGCTGTTACACAGAGAAACCCTGTCTCGAAAAACCAAAAAAACAAACAAACAAACAAAAAAATAGGTGGAACTGAGTATTTATGTGGGAACCTTCTAGACTAAAAGATAAAAATAAAGATAACTCTGCAAATGACTTCTAAAAGGCTGCTAGTAATGCAAGGTGTTCTGTTCCTGCCTGCCTCCCTGCCCCCACCGCGTGCCACTGCTTCCTAACCCCTAGGGACTTTTTTATATATAGCCTTTTGTTAGGTCAGAGGGGGGCCTAGCTCGGATGTCCTCCAGTTGTCCTTCATTGCTAGCTGAGGTGCAGGGGAGTGGCTGCTAGACTTCACTCACTCACTGCAAGAACAGAATTTTATGGACGAGAACAAGCCATTGAAGAAATTGAAAATCAGAAGTGAGGGCCAAGATGGAGGATTTGCACTGGGAGTGCCGGCACCGGCCTTCTGTCCCAGCACTGAAGAAGGGGCAGAGGCGGGTCAGTCCCTCAGACTGGGTTGACTGCGGCCACACAGTGATACCCTGTTTAAGAACACACGCATGCGCACACGCGTTCACAGGTAACAGCCTAAACATTTTTTCCCTCTGTGTTTGTTTATTGAGACTGTATCTCACCATATAGTCCTGACTCTTCTGGAACTCACTATGTAGACCAGGCTGGCCTTGAACTCTTCCTCTGCCTCCCAAGTGCTGGGATTGAAGGTGTGTGCTATCATGCCTATTTCACAGAAAAGTCCTAAATATTTATTATATTTTATATGTATGTGCCTGAGTATATGTACGTGCAGCGTTAATTCCAAAGATCTGAGGAGAAAGACTACTACCACAACTGACCAATTAAAGCAAGCTCTATTTTATTTTATTTTTTTTAAGATTTATTTATTTTATGCATATGTGTGCTCTATCTGCATGTATACCTGCATTCCAGAAGAGGGCACCAGATCACATTGTGGATGGTTGTGAGCCACCATGTGGTTGCTGGGAATTGAACTCAGGACCTTTGGAAGAGCACTAGGCAGTGCTCTTAACCGCTGAGCCATCTCTCCAGCCCCGCAAGCTCTATTTTAAAGGTGCACTAGTCTCATCCTAAATTAGGATTTTAGTGAGCATCCACAGGCTAGCTTTTTTTTTTTTTTTTTTTTTTTGGTTTTTCGAGACAGAGTTTCTCTGTGTAACAGCCCTGGCTGTCCTGGACTCACTCTGTAGACCAGACTGGCCTTGAACTCACAGAGATCCACTTGCCTCTGCCTCAGGCTAGCTTTTTAAGGTCCTTTTACGGAGAAAAAACCCACAAGGTTAATAGAAAATAGCGACAAGCACATTTACAAGGGTAAAATAATTGGTGATTAGAAAAAATACAATGAAGAGAAAAATATATACATCATATAATTATTACATCATGGTTTTGGTGGCACAGGTAACCCTCTAAACATTTTGCAAGGCAAGGGGGTCATTGGTTTAGCCTAGGTTCAAAAATATGTTTTGCAAGGCACATCAGGGTTAGGAGACAGAAACTTGTTTTTTTGTTTGTTTGGTTGGTTGGTTGGTTTTTCAAGACAGGGTTTCTCTGAATATCTCTGGCTGTCCTGGACTCGCTTTGTAGACCAGGCTGGCCTTGAACTCACAAAGATCCGCCTGCCTCTGCCTCCCAAGTGCTGGGATTAAAGGCATGTGCCACCACCGCCCGGCTGGTTTTTGTTTTTTTGAGACAGGGTTTCTCTGTGTATCTTTGGCTGTCCTGGATTCATTTTGTAGACCAGGCTGGCTTTGAACTCACAGAAATCTGCCTCCCGAGTGCTGGGATTAAAGGCATGCGCCACCACCGCCCGTCGAGAAAAACCTTTTTAAAAGGAGGATTGGGGGACTAGAGAGATGGCTTAGTTGTTAAGAGCACTGGCTGTTCTTCCAAAGGACCCAAGTTCAAGTCCCAGCAACCAAATGGTGGCTCATAACCCTGAGATCCATCTGTAATGGATCTGGTGCCCTCATCTGGCCTGCAGGCATACATGCAGGCCAAATGTTGTAAACGGGAATAAAGTAAATCTTTAAAAAAAAGGGGGGGGGGGTTGGAATATAGTTCAGTGGTAGGTCACTTTGAACTGATCCTTCTGAATCTACCTCTCAGGTCTAGCATTATATGAGCCATCAATGAGTTTTGTTTCCTTCCTTTTAAAATTTGAGGCAAAGCCTCATTCTGTAGCCCAGGCTAGCCTTGGATACTGAGTCAAACTTCTTAACTACAGACTCCTAAATGCTAGGATTAAAAGTGTGAGCACTGCCGGGCGTGGTCACGCATGCCTTTAATCCCAGCACTCAGGAGGCAGAGGCAGGCAGATCTCTGTGAGTTCAAGGCCAGCTTGGGTCTACAAAGTGAGTCCAGGTCAGGGATACACAGAGAAACCCTGTCTCGAAAAATCTTAAAAAAAAAAAAAAAAGTGAGCACTATGAAAGGCTGATACAGTGTGTGGATACGCAGGGCTTCTGTAGCCCTGGCTGTCCTGCCCTGGTACTCGATTTGTAGACCAGGCTGGCCTTGAACTCACAGGATCTATCTGCCTCTAGAGTGCTGTAATTAATTTAAAGGTGTGTGCCACCACCCAGCAGGAATTCTTTTTAGATTAACTAGACTGACTCTCCAGTTAGAATCAGGTGTGGTCTTTGGTCCCTATAATAAGCACTGTGGGCTGTACTGGAACACATTGTTGAATATATTTATTATTCTTCTCCATTAAAATTAAATCCTCTAGCCGGGCGGTGGTGGCGCACGCCTTTAATCCCAGCACTTGGGAGGCAGAGGCAGGCGGATCTTTGTGAGTTCGAGGCCAGCCTGGTCTACAAAGCGAGTCCAGGACAGCCAGAGATATTCAGAGAAACCCTGTCTCGAAAAACCAAAAAAAAAAAAAAATTAAATCCTCTGACGGATTTTAAGCATGCCTGGTAATCCCTATCTATACCACTGAGTGACGAATCCAGACCTTTCACTTTTTTTTTTTTTTGGTTTTTCAAGACAGGGTTTCTCTGTGTAACAGCCCTGGCTGTCCTGGACTTGCTTTGTAGACCAGGCTGGCCTCGAACTCACAGAGATCCACCTGCCTCTGCCTCCCAAGTGCTGGGATTAAAGGCGTGAGCCACCACGCCCGGCTTCCTTTCACTTTTTTTGAGGTGTGTTTGTGGGGGTGGGGGGGTCTCACTACATCACACAGGGTGGCCTTGGACTTGAGTCCTCTGCTTCAGTCTTCCCAAGTGCTGGGGACTGTGGGCGTGTACTGGCAAGCCCAGTTCTAGCACAAATATTTATGAAGGAACAATGTTTTAGTAGATGGACTTCTGTAGATTTTGTAAGCACAACTGATTACTAAGGAACACAAAGTTTGGCTTAATACTAAATTTCAAAGTATCTAAAGTAAAAGTTGACACAACATAAAATTTGTAACATTTATTTAGGCAAAAAAAGATCCCAATCTGCACATACACATTAATACTCAAGTGATGTTCCATTTCAAGATACAGCATGATTCACGTGCAGAATACTCCTGTTCACCAGGCCATAACTAGAACACCTTCAGCCCAGACAACCCAGAAGTGTATCTGAAATGCATACATTCAGCTTTCTGATGGCTTTGCATCTCTTGGAAGGAGTTAAACTCCATCTGAGATCAAGCAAAAGACAGCCTCTCACATGCACAAGTGCAGACTCTGACAGAGGATTCCTGCAAAATCCGAGGCTTTGACATTAATGTATTTTGGGCTTTTCAGACAGATCTTTCTATGTATCCCAAGATGGCCTGGACCTCAAGCTGGCCTCCAACTCAAGACCCTTCTGCTTTGTCTCCCGAGTACAGATGTTAAAAGTTGATAAATTTTGTTATTTTTACTATATATTTAATGTGGGGCGTGAGTGTGCAGAATGCACACATGAGGGTCAGAGGACAGCTTGTGGGGGTCAGTTCTGTCCATCCATTGTGGGGTTTCCCACCATGGGATATCCAACTCACACTTGGTAGCGAGCACCTTTACCTACTGAGCCATCTCACTGGCCCACAAGTCAGTGACTTTTAAAAAAAGTTTCTTCAGATTATCTGAGAGTACAAATCTTGACATAATGTTCTTTAATTTTTATAGGAAAAAATGCTGTAAAAATTTCCCTTTATGAAAGTGTCTCAACTTTTCATTCCTTAAGTAACTTCTTGTTTCAAAATCGATTAAATTAAGATTAAAGAGTGTAATGGCACATGCCTGGAATACCAGCACTTGGGAGGCAAAGGCAGGCCGGGTCTATATACCAAGTTTTAGGACAGCAAGGGCTACATGGTAAGACTGACTCAAAAAACAAAACCAAGCCAGGCGGTGGTGGCGCACGCCTTTAATCCCAGCACTTGGGAGGCAGAGGCAGGCGGATCTTTGTGAGTTCGAGGCCAGCCTGGTCTACAAAGCGAGTCCAGGACAGCCAGAGATATTCAGAGAAACCCTGTCTTGAAAAACCAAAAAAAAAAACAAAAAACAAAAAACAAAAAACAACACCAAAACAAAAAAACCAACAAACAAAAAAACCTTTAAAAAAACTCAAAATTTTCCATAAAGGAAGCTCAAAGTCAAATGTTAACCATTAATGAAATAGATTTATGATTTCCCACAAAATAATTTTGAAAAAAATTATTTAAAAAAAAACTCACCTGGTCTACAGAGCAGGTTTCAAGACAGCCAGGGCCATACAGAGAAACTCAGAGATCTGCCTGCCTCTGCCTCCTGAATACTGGGATTAAACCATATACCACCACACCCAGTTACAACCATATTTTTTGAGGTGGGATCTTATGTTGTTTAAGTTCTCAAATGATCCTCCTACTTTAGCCTCCCTTGTAGTGGGAATGTAAGGATGTAACCTAAGATAATGAAGATCTCAGGGTTTTGCCGACCCAGCTTGCATGTTGGGGTTACAAGCATATGCTACCCCACTGCTTGGCATACTTTACTCATCATGGGTCTCACTCTCAGCTAGGCTATGTTGTCCTAAACAGCATCCTTTCAGCACTGTAATAAGAAGCTACATTGAGTTTTGCATAATTTATTTTTTAAAAAAGTAGAGCTGGGTGTGGTGGTGCACGCCTTTAATCCCAGCACTGGGGAGGCAGGGGCAGGCGGATTTCTGAGTTCAAGGATAGCCTGGTCTACAAAGTGAGTACAGAGCAGCCAGGGATACACAGAGAAACACTATCTCAAAAAACCAAAAAAAAAAAAAAAAAAAAAAAGTGCCATTGGAGAAAAGACAGACTGGAGGCTACCATTACAAAATGGTTTGTTTCTGTTACCTCTTCCCTTCTTCAACTTGGAGTAATGTTATACATTGTTCTGGGCTTGGGGGAAGAGGAGAATACATTTTAAAACACTAAGCCAAGCCTGGTTTGGTGCACTCCTATAATACTAGCACTCAGAGAGTTGAGGCCAGCCTGGAATATGTGTCAAGACTCTTATCTCAAAAAGGCAAAAAATAGCTGGGAATGGTGGCCCATGAGTATAATCCCTGCACTTGTCATAGGGAGGCACACAGAGTCCAAAGTCATTCTCAGAAACAGTGAGTTTGAGACCAGCTTAGGCTACAAAAGATCCTGTCTCAACAAAATGAAGCAAACCCAAAAACCAAGACAAATTTACTGTTCGTTAATTCACCCCATTTTGGCACATTAAATGTTTTCATTACCATGTACCAAAGGGGGAAAGTACAGTCAAAGGGGATCAAAGACAGACCAATGTTATCTTAACATATCCTGTCATTTCAAACAGCCACATTAAAGTGACTAATAAGTCAGGCAGGTGGTGTGATTCGGCAACACAAGCAGGATGGTTCAGAATTCTAAGTCAGTTCTGGTTACAAAAGAAAGCAAAAAACCCAAAACAAGTAAAAAGACAAAATTGACTAGGAAGACAACAGGCCTCATTAGTAACAAACTTCATTAACTGGATTTTTATGATTGATGCAGTTTGGTTTTTTGTTTGTTTTTTGGAGACAGGGTTTCTCTGTGTACCCCTGGCCCTCCTGGACTCACTCTGTTGACCAGGTTGGCTTCGAACTCACAGAAATCCACTTGCCTCTGCCTCCCAAGTACTGGATTAAAGGCATGTGTCACCAAGCATGACTGGTTGGTAATTTTAAACATGGATTTTTCTTTAGAAACAAAAAACTCCCAAGATAGTTTCATTGATCTTTACCCTGGGTAAACCAGAGTGCCCTTCCTGCCCAGGGTAACAACAATAACTATGGTCAACTCCTGAACTTGCTAGTCTGATAAGATTTTTTTAAATCCTCATGTAAGATCAGTAGCCACTGTGTCCACCTCCTATCTTCTTTTTTTTTTTTTTGGTTTTTCGACACAAGGTTTCTCTGTGGAACAGAGCCCTGGCTGCCCTGGACTCTCTTCCTATTCTTGATTTATGGTTTTACTGATAATTTAAAAAAGGAAAAATACCCTTTTCTCTTTTTCTGATAGTAGGAGTTGAATTCAGGGTCATTCACTATTACTGAGCTGAGTTAAACTCAACCCAGAAGGAAAACAAATTTCAAAGTATAAAGACCATAGCGAAAACTTATTTGATGCACAAAAACCAGATGCTTTGGTTTGCTATGCTTTGCTTTATTTGATTACAATCTTACAGTCTAATGCCATCTCCTTTCTGGGAGGGGTGCTGGGGACTAGACTGTGGCCATGTGCATGTATTTCCTTCGGCAGATCCAAGTCTTGGTATTGGTGACCCGATGGCTAATGTCTGAGTACAATGATGAATTCAACAAGGTCACTAAGGTCACGAAGCTTAGTCAAAACTGTGCTTGAAAACGTACCCTAAACCAATGACTTTGGACAAACTGAGAGCTGGGATTATAGAAAAGTACAAATAGGAGCCTGTAGAGGGTGGCTGGACACTTATAATTTATAAACATTAATTATAGCATGTATTTACTATATTTTAGCTATATTCAGGACATTACTGAAAATTCTGTCTTTATAAATGTCTTTAAGAACCATCCCAGAGCTAGAGAGTGGTTGCATACACCTTTAATCCCAGCACTCAGGAGGCAGAGGCAGGTGGATCTCTGAGTTCAAGACCAGCTTGCTCTACAGGGTGAGTTCAATGACAGCCAAGGCTACACAGAGAAACTGACTCGAAAAACAAAAACAAAACAAAACAAAAAAGGAACTATCCCACAGCCAGACATGGTAGGTAGCACATGCCTGGAACCCTGTCACTTAACCAGGACTGTCAACTGAGATCAATGTAGCCTTGAGTCGACACACAGTGAGATTCTATATGAAAACAAAAATATACCACCACCACAAACAAAATAAAAACACAGAGGTGCCAATATCTTGGTGTATTTGGGATACAATCAGTTACTTTGGGTTTGTGGTTGTTTTTGTTTTTCAGTTTTGCAATTTAGCCCTGACTGACCTGGAAAATATAAATGGAAACATTTTTGAGTCTTCATGTACCAAGTTATCCTGAATATTTCTGTAGGTTTTTTTGACCATTTCTTATTCTGCTTCTTTAGATAGGGTATCAGGTAACCAATACTGATTCTGAATTTGCTATGTAGCTAGTATACTGGGATTGCAAGTGTATGCCACCACACTGGGCTTTATTTTTTTTTTTAATAAAAGTATTTTTCTCAAGTAAAAAGCAAGAAGATTAGCAGAAGCCTACAGGAACATACACTTTTGTTCTGACATTTGAAGCCAAAGTTCTCAAATATCCCTGAAGTATGCTAGGTAGGCTTCGAGGGTCAACACCACCATCTGGCAAGCTATTGCAGAGTATCCTACTGTCAGAATTTTGCTGTAGATGTTAAAATTGAGGGAGAAATGCCAACAAAAAGCAGAAATTCCTTTGAAATACTTTTCTCTGAAATGTGTTTAACTGAAAAACGCATGCTTTTGTAGTGGAGGCTGTTCAGACAAGCATCAGTAGGTAGCCCAGGCTAGCCTCAAACTTTCAACTTTGTCTTTCTAGTGTATCATAGGTTTGAGCAACCATCTCTGGTAAAGATATATCTTTTCTTTTCGGCTTTTCCAGACAGGGTTTCTTTGTGTAGTCCTGGCTATCCTGGAACTCACTTTGTAGACCAGGCTGGCCTTAAACTCACAGAGATACACCTGCCTCTGCCTCTGCCTCCCTAGTGTTGGGATTAAAGGCATGTGTCACCATGCCTGGCAAGAATGTATCTTATAGCTCTAAAAATTCCTTGAACCAAGGAAGTAAGAATTAAACCATAGTTTTATATGGCTTTTTGATAATTCTACATATCTGTTTTCTTTCAGTTTGATTTAGTTTTTATCCCCGTGAAGGAATTCTGAAACATTCAAGTCTGAAGATTATGACAGTAATGTATGTAACATGACTCAGACATGTTAAAAGCATACTACTAAGTCAATCAGCTTCTTGGTTTCATTTATAGACAGGGTCTCTCTATAGTCCAGGATGGTTTACAACTCACATTCCTCTCACCTTCATTTTCCACGTACTAGGATTATACATACGTGCCTCCATACCTACCTTAAGTTAGCTCCTTTCCAAACTGAAATATTCCTGACTTACTTTAAAACTCTATTGAAAACATATTAGACAAGTATGAATGTTATCAGACAAGATTTCAGATTAATCCTTTTCAAAAAACGAGATGTCATTGTACTTGCTTGTTTTGAGATGGGTCTCGCTGGCCCTGAATGCCACCTGTTCCTTAGTGTTTTGGATTAAAGGCGCCACTAAGGCACCCTTAAAATAAGAATTGTTCTCTCTTGTGAGAAAGTTTCTCCCCATATAGCCCAGGCTGGCTTGCAACTCTGCAGCCTAGGCTTCCTTCAACTGCAATTCCTTCTCTCACCATGATTACTGGATTATAGGTCTGAACTATTCTCAGCTTAAATGGAAATTAAGTTTGGTGGTAATTTGCTGCCTCCCAGGTTCATAGGATAACTGATTCTTCATTATATCCATTATCTTAAAGGCAACTGTCTAAAAAATAATTCAAAAACATTTCCTTGTGTGCACTCAACTACACACTTAACCATTTAGCATCAGCCTGTTTTGCTCTTGCATCTTTGTCTAGCACAAACACATCCATGAAGATACACTAAATATCTCCTAAAAATCACTCTGTAGCACAGGCTGGCCTCAAATTCATAGCACTGCTGCCTCAGTCTCCTGAGTGATAAGATTACAGGCATGCACCATTTATGCCTGGCAGACAAAAGAAAAGTTTAACTTTTGTGTGTGTGTGTAGGGTGCTGGGTATTGAATTCAAATGTGCTAAGAACATACTCTACCACCAAACCACATCCCAACTCAAAGTTAAATTTTTGCAATAAATTTTTTTGTTGGCAATTGTATTTTAACAAGAAAATTAACTCCAAGAACAGTCTCTATTCCACTGAATAAGAATGACTTTAGGCTGGGCGTGGTAGTGCACACTTTTTAATCCCAGCACTCATGAGGCAGAGGCAGGCATATCTCTGTGAGTTCGAGGCCAGCCTAGTCGAGGACAGCCGGGACTACACAGAGAAACCTTGTCTTGAAAAAACAAAATAAAACAATGACTTTGGAAAAGAGGGGATAAAAATAGCTAGTTTTAACTAATGACATTTAAAAAGACTCCACTCTTTTACAATATGACAGACAATGTTTCAGAGAGGCTTTGACATAGAATGCTGTGATGTTTATACTGTGGTAACCGTGGGAGCATTTCTAGAGTAACCTGAAGCCTTCAGCATGGAACACAGCTTCTGCTCTGGCCTTAGAGAGATACCACGAGAACCTGTTCCATTTTCACAGCTATTACACAAAAGCAATTTCTAATTCCTTTTCAATTCTATTCTTCTTTCAGTTTTTCTTTCTTTAATATTCCTATGACTGCCATCCAGGATCCTGACAGCAAGAAGCTTCCACAGACACGACCAATTTCCACTCCCTGGAAACAAGGACAGCTTGTGAAAAATAAACAGAGAAAGAGGCATTTTTACAGAAGCAATATAAAACTACAGCCAAGGATGAGCTGGGGTCGGGGCAGCAGCCCTGCTCTCCTGCAAGGAAAGTCTGTGTAAGAGTTCGTGCAACTTATCATGAAACTGAAGAATCTCAAGCACAGATTAAGTTAAAACACTTAAAGATTTCCTAACAGACAATAATGAAGGAAGACCTTTCTTGCCTCATAAGTTAAGAATCACAAGACAAATCAGACAGTTCACATGGGCAGCACTGTACATTACCAATCCCAAATGGATTACAGGCTTCTTACAACAGACCCCCCACCCAAAACACCAGAGAGCACACTATTCCAAATGAACCAACCACAAAAATGATTCCCGCTGTTCATTATCCAACAATCTATGGCTATCAGTTTAGTCGGGCCTGGGCTTGCTTTTTACAGGGAGGGGGCCTCCCGTGGCGCACAATATGTTTTTCTAAGCTGTCCAGAATGGCTACAGCAATCTGCTGGACGTAGGGATCTGTCTGCTCATGTTCTTTGATGTTGTATAAATGCTGCAGTCCTCCTTCTTCAATCAGCATGCTGCAATACCTTGAAGCTGAAAGAAAACATGAATGTTTTGAAGTTACCCCACAAACAAAACAACAAAAAACACACATCAAGCACTATGCATAGTGGTGCACGAAGCACATCTACATGGTGAGACCTGCCTCCAAATCCTAGAACTCACACAGAAAGGCACGGTCATGGGCAT
>CAJQZJ010005020.1:6919923-6933005 GCA_907164525.1 Lophiomys imhausi
CCAGCATTATAGGTGCCTCCAAATCCTAGAACTCACACAGAAAGGCAGTCATGGGCATCTGCAACCCCAGCATTATAGTGTAGGGGTTAGATAAATTAGATTTAGAAAATATATAGGAGTTTCTGATACTGTCTCTTAATTCCGGGCCTGAAGAGCATTATCAGCATGAAGTCAGCAAAAACAGGAAAGACTTAATAGACTGAAAAACAGGAAAGACTCAATAGACTGAAAAACAAGGTTGAAGTCAGGAAAACAGGAAAGACTTAATGGACTTGAAGAAACAAAGTATCTGGCCTGACATTGTTTTCAGCTGCTAAGTGGGCGGAGCCCAAATTAAGCTGAAACAGAGTTCCTCCTATTTAAGGACAGTGCATGGAGCCCAGAAAAAGAGGACGCCCCTGATGCTAGAGAGCTCCAAGAGTCCTGCTGAAAAAAGGGCTGGCCATTGATGGCCAGCTCTCTCCCTGAAGCAGAAAGAAGCCGGTGAGCAAAGAAAGCCTGAGCAAGACACCAAAAGGCCAAGGACTGGACCCTGTGGCTCAGCTTTTGCCTGGAGGGGTTTGATCTGTCCGAACAGTGGCCTAAAGGAAACTGTGCCTGGCTTTAAGGACTGAGGCAGAGCAGCTGAGTTCCTGATTCAAAAGAAGTAAGTTGGCCTGCAGACGGCTGGGGTCTCCCACAGAGAAGAAAGCATGAAGCCTTATTTAAGGTGAGACTGCAATAACCAACTTACCCTGACGAACCTGCATCTGAGAGATCCAGAAAAAGGACTGCTAAGTGCGTTAAAGAATCTACAACAAAGACTGTGTTCCTGATGACTGAGGACCTGCCCCAAAGGCTGTATCATTCTAAAAGGTTATGAAAGTAGTTGTTATAATTATCAGTAAGTTTAGTGGATAGGTTAAAGGGGTTGTAGGAATTTATAGGATTAATAGTTAAGGAATTGTTGGTGTTATAAGTGAATTTAGTAATAAATAAATAAGTGTTAAATAATAATTTAAAAGTTTGGTTACATTATAGGACAGAGAAAAGCAAGTCTCAGGAAGTCCCTGGCCAGCCAAGCTACCCAAAGCAGCAAACTCTGGTTCAGTAAGAATTAGGCAGAGGCAATAGAGGAAGGCACTAAATGTCTTCCTCTGGGCTTCAAAAGTATATGCATGGGCACATGTTCCCACAAAGTCATGTGTGCACTACATATGCACTAAAACATAAATGTATTTAAGAATAAGTGCAGCCAGGGGTCATAGTGCACGCCTTTAATCCTAGGACGTGGGAGGTAGGCCCAGCACTGTCAACACAGTGAGACCTATTTCAAACAAAACAAGAAAATAGTGCAATATATATTTTTAAAATGGCTTTCTGGAGCCAGGCGGTGGTGGCACATGCCTTTAATCTCAGTACTAGGGAGGCAGAGGTGGCAAATCTCTTGAGTTGCAGGCCAGCCTGGTCTACAGAATGAGTTCTAGGACAGCCAGACTACACAGAGAAACCATATCTCAGGAAACAAAATAAAACACAACAACAACAAAAAAAAGTGTTTTCTGGACAGGCATGTTAGCACACACCTTTCATCCCAACACTCGGGAGGCAGAAGCAGGCAGATCTAAGTGAGTTGGAGGTCATCTTGGTCTACAAAGCAAGTTCAGGACAGCCAGAGCTAAACAGAGAAATCCTGTCTTGGAAAACAAAACAAAAGGTTTTCTGGAGGCTGGGGAGATACTTCAGCAGTAAAGAGCACCCACATGGTGCCTCACAACTGTCTGTAAGTCCAGTTCCAGGGAATCTGGTAGCATGTAAGTGGTGTACAGACATACATGCAGGCAAACATCCTCGTCCATACTCTACTGAGAGTTCATGGCCAGCTTGAGCTACACAGTGATTTCTATGCCAGCTTGCCAGAACAATAGGAAAACTCAACAAGTTCTCACTCCCCAAATGACTTTACGTAAAGGAGAATTTCATTTGAAGCAGTTATTTTCGGTACGTACGATTCTTGCTGCAGACATGTTGCATGGCCCAAACTGCCCACAGCTGAACTCCCGGCGTTGTAAAACAGCCAAGTAGTGGAAAAAATGGATTAAAGGACCTAAAGGTTCAAAATAAAAGAATCAAAGTCATATTTTATACAAAGTATCACTTTCTACAGTGATTATTACATCTTTAAGAAAAATACATGCTGCCAGGGGTGGTGGCACACACCTTTAATCCCAGTACTCAGGAAGCAGAGGCAGGTAGATCTATCTCTGTGAGTTTAAGGCTAGCCTAGTCTACAAAATGAGTTCTAGGACAGCTAGGACTACACAGAGAAACCCTGTCTCAAAAAAAAAAATCTTATGTGAAAATATATGCTATTTCAGCCGGGCGGTGGTGGCGCATGCCTTTAATCCCAGCACTTGGGAGGCAGAGGCAGGCGGATCTTTGTGAGTTCGAGGCCAGCCTGGTCTACAAAGCGAGTCCAGGACAGCCAGAGATATTCAGAGAAACCCTGTCTCGAAAAACCAAAAAAAAAAAAAAAAAAAAGAAAATATATGCTATTTCTAGACAGATAGGAAGGAGCAACACACACCTTTTTTTGTTATGGCTATTTCAGAAAGGACTGCACTGATGTACAGCTTGGTACACAAGAGGTATTTTGCATACTGAAGGGGAGTGTGGATCTTTCAAAAGCTTTTCTTTATCGTTTTTGGTCTTCCGTGCTTAGATATCTGAAAAAGTACACTTTAAAATCAGTCAGAAGAAGTCAGGCATGGTGAAGTGCACCTTTTTTTTGGAGACAGGGTTTCTTTATGTATCCATGGCTGTCCTGGACTCACTTTGTAGACTAGGCTGGCCTTGAACTCAGAGATCCTCCTGCCTCTGCCTCCTGAGTTCTGGTACTAAAGGCGTGTACCACCATGCCTGGCCCAAAGCACACCTTTAATTGTGAAGGAGATAGATCTGTGAGTTTGAGGCCAGCCTGGTCTACAGGGTGAATTCCAGGGCAGATACAGTGATATAGAGAGCTCCTGTCCAAAAAAAAGGGAGGGGGCAGAAGAAGTAAAGGGTACCACATATTAATAAAAGGAGCAATTCAACAAGTATACAAAACAACTGTAAATATATATGCAACCAAGCAGCTGGGGCTGCTAATTTCATAAAACAACACAGCCTGAGCTACATAAGACCATGGGTCAAAAAGGTTTTGACAGTCTTGTATGGTGGCATGTCTTTAATCCCAGCACTTGGGAGGCAGAGGCAGGCGGACCTCTGTGGGTTTAAGCAAGTCCACGACAGTCAGGGCTACCTTGTCTCAAAAAACAAATTTTTTTGCCTTTAATCCCAACACTTGGGAGGCAGAGGCAGGTGGATCTCTGTGTGTTCAAGTTTGAGGCCACCCTGGTCTACAAAGTAAGTCCAGGACAGCCAGGACTATTACACAGAGAAACTCTATCTCAAAAACCACAAAAAAAAAAAAAAATTTGAGAGCTCTTAAAAGAATAGCCTAATTGTGTACTTCAAGATCCTAGAAAAACAGGCCTACCCCAAAGCGGTGGATGACAAAAAACAGTAAGCAGGGATGAAGATCATGAATATGTAGATTAAGAACAATACATAGAATCAATCAAACAAAACCTACTGTTCACTTAGCCAAACTAAAAGAAAGAGAAAACCCAAATCAAACGCCAAATTAGAGGTTGGGCGTGGTGGCACACACCTTTTTTTTTTTTTTTGATTTTTCGAGACGGTTTCTCTGTGTAGTCCTGGCTGTCATACAGAGAAACCTTGTCTCGAAAAACCAAAACAAACAAACAAACAAACAAAAAAAAACCCAAAACCAAAACCAAAATAAAACAATTAGAAAAAAAAATTTTTTTTCGAGACAGGGTTTCTCTGTGTAATAGCCCTGGCTGTCCTGGACTTGCTTTGTAGACCAGGCTGGCCTTGAACTCACAGAGATCCACCTGCCTCTGCCTCCCGAATGCTGGGATTTATTTGCCCGGCAACAATTAGAAATTTTAAGCATGTTACAACATATTACAATGAAGTCCAGAGGATTATCAGAGAATATTTTGAAAAATTATATTCCAGAAAAATTGAAAAAATGGATAAGTTTCTGAACAACCTACTAAAATCATGCCAAGAGGACATAAAAACTTAAAACAGATCCATAAGGTGGATGGTGGTGGTGTAGACCTTTAATTCCAGCACTCAGGAGGCAGAAGCAGGAGGATCTCTGAGTTCAAGGCCAGCCTGGTCTACACAGCAAGTTCCAGAATGGCCAGGGCTACACAGAGAAACTCTGTCTCAATAAAACAAAACAAACAAACCTAGATCCAAAGTCTAGAAACTGGAGGGAATTCGGGCATGGTGGTACATACCTTATAGAGCTCAGTGAGCTAAAGGTCTACACAGTGAGTTCTAGGTCAGCTAGGACTAGGTAGTGAGACCCTGTCTCAAAAAATAAAAAGGGCTGGAGAGATGGCTCAGGAGGTCCTCTTCCAGAGGACCTGGGTTCAATTACCAGCACCTATATGGCAGCTCACAAATGTCTGTAACACCTGTTCCAAAGGATCCAACACCCTCACACAAACATACTTGCAATCAAAACACCAATGCATATAAATAAAAATAATTAAAATAAAAACAAAAACCAACCAACCAAAAGATCATGCATCATGACCAAGCTGGCTTCATTCCAGGGATTCTGGACAGCTTGACATGGGCACATGAATAAATATTACATAGCCCATTAACAGGCTCGAGGCCTTCTACAAAGGTCAGCTTCCATGTTAAAAGTTTAAGGAACTAGACTGATACAATAAGCCTCCAGTCCACATTATACCAAATGCCCCAACACAAGTATTTCCATTAAAACCAAGACTGGGACAAAAAAGGTATCCATTTCTCCATTTAATTTATGACTCTTAAGTTTTAGTTAGAGAAAGAAGACAAGAGAATGAAATAAATGAGGCATAAACAGGAAAGAAGTTAAATTATTCCTATTTGCAGATAATTCTTGGCTATATTTTAAGTTTTAAATATTTTCAGCAAAGTAGTAGCATACAAAATCAACATCAACAAATCAGTAGGCTTTCTCTATAGCAGTGGCAAATTTGATGAGAAGTAATCCAAGGAAGAAAATTCCATGCACAATAACTTCGTCGAAAGTACAATGTCTGGGGCTGGAGAGATGGCTCAGCAGTTAAGAGCACTGGGCTGCTCTTCCAGAGGAACCAGGTTCAATTCCCAGCACCCACATGGCAGCCTGCAACTGTCTGTAACTCCAGTTTTAGGGGATCTGGCACCCTTACACAGACATACATAAAGGGAAACCACCAATGTACACAAAATAGAAATAAAGTATTAAAAAAAAAAAGTAAAATGCCACTGGGAATGATGGCGCAGGCCTTTAATCCCAGCACTCAGGAGGCAGAGGCAGGTGGGATCTCTGCGAGTTCAAGGCCAGCCTGGTCTACAGAGTGAGTCCAGGACGGCCAGGGTTACACAGTGAAACGCAGTCTTGAAAAACCTAAAAAAAAAAAAAAAAAAAAAAAGTAAAATGCCCAGAAATAACCCTAGCCAGGGAAGTAAAAGCTTCTAGGATGAAGACCTAAAGAAGCAAAGCAGGGTACTGAAGAAGACACTGAAAGATGGAAGACCTCCAAGCTCATCAATTTGGTATAAATATTGTGAAAATAATCACGTTACTGAAAGCAACCTACAGATTCAATGCAATCTCTATGAAAACCCATGGCATTCTTCACAGAACTAGAAAAACAACCCTAAAATTCTCATGAAAATGCAAAAGCAGGCCTATGGCATAGCCTCTGGGGTAAACGCAGGCAGTTCAAGCCTGATGAGGAAGTCTGAGCTCCAGAACTTAGGACAGGAGGAGGACCAAAGGCTCTCCTCTGACTAGCTAATGTGTGTCACAGCATGTTGGCAAGAGCACATACATAGAAACACACACAAACAGTAATCTACTTTTAAAAAGAAACAGAAAAGACCCTGAGTGTCAAAGCAATCTAAGCAAAAAGCAATGTGCAATGCTGGAGATAGCAGACTCTCTGACCTCAAACAATACTACAGAGCCGGGCGGTGGTGGCGCACGCCTTTAATCCCAGCACTTGGGAGGCAGAGGCAGGCGGATCTTTGCGAGTTCGAGGCCAGCCTGGTCTACAAAGCGAGTCCAGGACAGCCAGAGCTGTTAAACAGAGAAACCCTGTCTCGAAAAACCAAAAAAAAAAAAAACAACAAAAAAAACAAACAATACTACAGAGACACAACAACAAAACAGCACAGTATTGGCACAAAACTAGACATACGGAATAAAACAGGATTCAGAAATAAACCTCCAAAAGTACAGCTGCCACCTCTGGTATTGGTGACAAAAACTTATACTGGCAGGAGCTAGAGAGATGATTCAGCACTGACTGACCTTCCAAAGGTCCTGAGTTCAATTCCCAAAACCACATCGGGGCTCACTATCTATAATGGGATCTGAAGCCCTCTAGTGGCATTTCGGTGTACATGCAGAGCATTCATACAAAACTTAAAAAAACAAAAAACTCCCACATACATTGGGAAAAAAAAGTCTCAAAAAAATGGTGCTGAGAAAACTGAATATCCACATAAAAAAGAATGAAACTGAGCCCCTGAGATGCCTCAGTGGAAAACTTGTTGGCACCAAGCCTGATGACCTGATTTGATCTGTAAAACCCACATGGTTGTCTTCTGACATCTACACATGTGCTGTGACACACACACTAAATCAATTGTAAAATAATAATAATAATTCCCCATGACACTGTCTCTCCATGTAGCTCTGGCTGGCTTGGAACTTGCTATGTGTACCAGAATGGCAGCAACTGGGATTAAAGGCAAGCACTACCATTCCCAACCCCAAAACGTTTTTTTTTTTTTTTTTTGGTCGTTGTTGTTTTGGTTTTGGTTTTCAAGACAGGGTTTCATTGTGTACACTGGACCCACAATGCATCACAATAGACTTCTGCTTCCTCTCTCCAGTTCTCCTTGGTCTGTAACAGAAATGCCAGGCACTCAGTAGTAGATACCTCTGCCATGGCTCAAGATGGCTTGCTTCATGGGAAAATTCTGCCATTTCCACCACTGGTTTGGACTACAGAATCCTTTCACTCTTCACCCAGAACACCAACAAGTACTTCTGTGGCTATGGCTTCTTACAGAAAGTACGGAGCTTGCATTCATCATCCACTTCAGTGAGTTTCTTACAGCCAGTGGCTGGGAAGGAGATATCCTGTTTTATCTTGACACAATCAAGGCCTAGGAAGTGCCATGAATAACAGCCCTCCTCCACCCCTCCCCCTTTTTAGATACAGAACCTCAGTGTATAGGCCAGGTTGCTCTTAAATTTGTTGTGCAGCCTAGTCTGTTTCTCTACATCTGCCTCTTCCTAGAAGTTAGCTATTATTATTGTATGGTGTGTACGCGTGCATGTATACAAGCATGTATGTGATAGCAAGCGTCAGGAGGCAAGAGTCAGTTCTCTCCTTCCATTGTGAGTGGAGGAGATCTACCTCAGATTGTCAGATAAGCTTTTACCCTGAACCATCCTACCCACCTGTCTCTGCCTCTTGAGCACCGCCATTATAGAGATGAGCCACCACACAGAGCCTTAGGATACATACTGTAAAGACCTTGATTTGTAAAGTAGAAAATTGGAGACAGTGATAACTAGTGGAACACCATGAAGAAAGAATAGAATCTGCCTTTCTGTTTGTATTGGTCTAAACAACAATGGGTTTAAAAACTGTTAAAGGGGGGCTGGAGAGATGGCTCAGCAGTTAAGAGCACTGGCTATTTCCAGAGGATGCAGGCTAGATGCCCAGTACCCACATGGTGGCTAACCACCATCTGAAACTCCAATTCCAGAGGACCGAATGGTCTCTGAGGGCAATGCATGCAACATGGTACACAGACATACAATCAGGCAAAAGACCCATACATATAAAATGTTAAAAACCTAAAGAAACAAAAACATACTAGCGTGTATGAAGTAGCCAATAAAAAGTTGTAATAAAATTATGTAGCAATGGGAATATCAGACAGTAAGTTGTCTATCTTATCATCTGTCATAGAAGGACTTAGCCTTCTAGAATGGTGGTTGTTGTTGTTGTTGTTTTGAGGGGGGGAGGTAGAATGGGAGTGACAGGGTCTCATGTATCCCAGGCTGGCCTCAAGCTTTTGTGTAGCCTAGGAATACCTTCCACTTCTGATCTTCCTGCCTCTACTGCCCCAGCATTAGCATTACGAATGTGCTGCCACACTCAGTTTACGTGGTGATAGGGATCACAAACCCAGGGTTCTATGAATAACACTGTAGACAGCACTCTAGCAGGCATATATAGCCCCAGCTCTCTTGGTCATCTTTAAGTTTAAAGAGCAGATAACAAATTTCAGGGGTCTGCTTTCAAGATACATGGAAGAAAGGATTATGACTGAATAGTAGAAAATAAGTAAAAAGACTTTTTTTAACTGCCTTGAGACAGGATCTTGTCCTATAGCCCAAGCTGGCCTGGAACCTGGAGTCCTGCCTCAGCCTCCTCAGTGCTGGAATTATAAGCAACCACAATGAGCAGCTACTTTACTTTACTCAAAATCAGTACTATGGGGGCTGGAGAGATGGCTCAGCGGTTAACTGCACTGGCTGTTCTTCCAAAGAACCAGGGTTCAAATCCCAGCACCCATGTGGCAGTTCAAAACTGGAATGTCCGGGCATGGTTGTGCATGCCTTTAATACCAGCACTCAGGAGGCAGAGGCCGGCGGATCCTGTAAATTCAAGGCCAGCCTGGTTTACAGAGTGAATTCCAAGATAGCCAAGGCTTCACAGAGAAACCCTGTTTCAAAAAACCAAAAACCAAACCAAAAAAACCAGTACTATGAGATTGTACTTAAAATAAAGATTATAAGAAAAATGACAAGATTACTTAATAATCATGCTAATTACCTGTATGCTACCATTTCACACTCTGGAGTTGGCCATTTCAAAATAGCTGAATGCTAGAAGACACAAGACATAGGATATATTACAATATTTATTTTTAACTATTACTTCATTATGAAGCTTTCATATTTAACTATTACAAATGTAGCTTGTATCATTCTAGAAAACATCAAATAATTGTACCAAATCATCAAGAAGAGAATTCCTCTGGCTTCGGCTCAAGGTCCATGCTTGTTCACCTCTGGATATTAAGTGGGCTATAATTCCAGCTGCAAAGTAACTAACTTCTACTTCCACACTGTGCAGGAGACTGCTGATGTGGTCTATAAAATCCTTCCACATTAGCTCAGAATGCAGTTCTTGTACTTCAGCTATATTGTTCTGGGAGAAAACAGAAGGTATAAAAGTTAAGTCTTAGAGTAAGGATGTAGCTAAGAGAACTGTTCACAGACACCAGAGAGCAAGGACTAATGGTGATCTCTGACAAAGCATGCAAGCTGAGCAATTTGCAACTAAGGTAAAGGGAATGGTGTAGCTTGAGTGATAAATGACCCTAGTCTTGGACACTTGAACACATGGTGTCCAACTGAGGATGCTGTTGGGAGGCTTAGGAAGTGTGCCCTTGTTGGAGGCATCTGTGGGGGTGCACATTAAGGTTTCAAAGCCTTGCAAGATACAGTTCACCCCTTCTGCGTCACACTTGTAATTCATGATGTGAACTGTCAGCTTCTGTTCCTGCTGTCATGTTGCCACTGGCTGCCTTCATGGACTTTTTCTTGTAAAATTTTTTTGAGTTTTTTCTTTATGGGTGTGAGTCCCTACCAGTTGTGTGCAGTGCCTGCAGAGGCTGAAAAAAGGCATCAGATCCCCTGTGACTGCAGTTACAGACATTCTCCAAGTGAGTGCTCAGACTTGACCCAAGGGTCCTCTGGAAGAGCAACCAATACTTTATTTTTCTCAAGACAGGGTTTCTCTGTGTAGCCCTGGCTGTCTTGGACTCACTTTGTAGACCAGGCTAGCCTTCAACTCACAAAAATCCACCTGTCTCTGCCCTCCAAGTGCTGAGATTAAAATCGTGAGCCACCACGCCCGGCTGCAACCACTACTCTTAACTGCTGAGCCTCCAAATCACTGTGCATCGCAAGATAACTCTGATCCTCTAATCCCCCTGTCTCCATCCACCTGTGCTGGCATCATGTGCTACCAGATTCTTGCTCTCTCTCTTTTTTTTTTCTTTCAAGACAGGGTTTCTCTGTATCAGCTCTGGCTATCCTGGATTCACTTTGTAGACCAGGCTAGCCTTGAACTCACAGAGATCCACCTGCCTCTGCCTCCCGAGTGCTGGGATTAAAGGCGTGCACCACCACACCTGGCAATTAAGAGACAGCTGTGAACTGCCATATGGGTGTTGGGATTTGAACCCAGGTCTTTGAGCAGCCAGTGCTCTTAACAGCTGAGCCCATCTCTCTGGCCCCTTTTTTTTGGTTTTTCAAGACAGGGTTTCTCTGTGTAGCCTTGGGTGTCTTGGAACTTAACTCTATAGACCAGGCTGGCCTCAAACTCAGATCTGTCTGCCCAAGTGTTGAGATAAAAGGCATGTGCCACTATTGCCTGGCCACATACATTTTATATAGTGCTAAAGATCAACCCAGGGCTTTATGTATATTAGGCAGGCACTCAACAAATGAGCTACATCTTCTCCTCCTTTGTTTTTTAACATAGAGTCTTCCTACATAGCCTACGTTAGCCTTGAATTAACTATATAGCACAGGCTTGCCTTGAATACTATGCTCTTCCAACCTTAGCAGTCTGAGCTCTGAGATTACAAATGTGTGCAGCCATGCAACATTTTATTTATGTTTATTTTTAAGATTTATTTATTATGTATACAGTGTTCTGTCTGCATGTATGCCTACAGGCCAGAAGAGGGCACCAGATCTCATTATAGATGGTTGTGAGCCACCACGTGGTTGCTCGGAATTGAACTCAGGACCTCTAGAAGAGCAGTCAGTGCTCTTAACCTCTGAGCCATCTCTCCAGCCCTGTTTATTTATTTTTTGAGATAGGGTCTTACTATGCAGTCCTAGCTGTCTTAGAACTCACTATGTAGACCAGGCTGGCCTCAAACTCACAGAGATGTGCCTGCCTCTGACTCCTAAATGCTGAGTTTAAAGACTTATACCACCACACCAGTTTTTTCTTTTTAATTTAATTATATTTTATTTATTTTTCATTGTCACTAGATGTTCAAAAAATAACACATCACCACCTTTCTATATAATCTTTTTGGTTTTTTAGGCAGGATATCCCTACTATGTGGTTTAGCTCTGAACTCACTGAGCCCACCTGCACTACTACACCCAGCTTCTCTCTCTCTCTCTTTTTGTTTTTTTGAGAAACAGAGTTTCTCTGTGTAACAACCCTGGCTGTTCTGGATTCTCTTTGTAGACCAGGCTGGCCTTGAATTCACAGAAATCCATCTGCTTCTGCCTCCTGAGTGCTGGGATTAAACGCACACGGCCACGATGCCTGGCCCTTTTTTTTTTTTGGTTTCTGGAGACAGGGTTTCTCTGTGTTGCTCTGGCTGTCCTGGAACTCACTCTGCAGACCAGGCAGGCCTCGAACTCAAACTCATGGAGATCCATCTGCAGGCATGTGCCACCATCACCTGACGCTCTCACTCTTTCGCTCTAAGGTATCACGTAACTCTGGTTATGCAGCAGAGGATGCTTTGAACTTCTGATTCTCCTGCCCAATCTTCACTTCCCAAGTACTGAGATTACAGGTATATATAATCTCAGTTTTATACTGTATACTTATGTTTATATTTTATATAATACTTTATATGATGAAGAGGATGGAGCCCAGGTACATGCAAGCTAGGCAAGCACTCTACCAACACTCCTATATCCATTTAAAGTGCGCGCTCATGTGTGTGTGTGTGTGTGTGTGTGTGTGTGTGTGTGTGTGTGTGTATCTCACATGTAGAGGTCAGAGGACATCTTGTGGGTATGTTCTTTTCTTCTGTCATGTGGGTTCTAAGATCAACTCCTACCTTCAGGTTCAGCAGTTAAGTATCCTTACCAACTGAACAGCCTTGAGGGCCCAAGCAACAACTTCTAATACACACACTCAGAAAATAATTATGGACTGAAATTTATCAGAAAAGGTTTATATCTTACCAAAAGTCCTAGAACTTTTTGTTGAATGGATGACTCGGTTGGGAAAGACTACAAAAGAAAGAAATGTATTTAGCAAAACAAACATAATAAATAAACACTCAAAGAAACCACCCATGTCCAAAGTGTCAAGTACATTTCCATTCTGACCTCTAGAACTCTCATGAAGAGTTCCAGCCCTTGGTTTTCAATGAAGTGTCTACACGTCGTTGGGGATTCATCTGTGAGGTTCCAAAGAGCACTCAAAGTAAATTTTAATGTAGTGTCCACTGAATTTTGATTAGTTTTCTGCTTCACTATTTGAAGAAGTTGCTAAAAGGAAAAAAGAATTAAGTTTTCATTACTGTATTGTTATAATTTGTGATTACCAATAACCAAAAATCCATGAGGACTAGCCTCGCAGCTTAAAGCATTCCCTGTAAAAGTTCTAAAAAATGTAAACTCTACTTATTTATTTAGTGTGCATGTGGGACACATCCATGCTACAGCATGTGTGTAGAGTATACAGAGTTCTACATGAGTTGTTCTCTGAGAACAACTCACATGAGCTGGTTTTCTTTCCACCATGTAGGTCCTGGGACTTGAACTCATGTTGTCATGGCTGGCAGGAAGTACCTTTATTTGCAGAGCCATCTTGCTAACCTTAATTTGTTTCTGTATTGTTTCTTGAGGCAATATTGCTATTGCAATCAAGGCTAGCCAACCTGACACAAGTTCCAGTCACTTTGGAAGAGGGACTCTCAATGAAGAAAATGCCACCGTAACATTTGCCTGGAGGAAATTCTGTAGTGCATTTCCTTAACCAGAGATTGCTGTGGAAGGGCCCAGCCCACTGTGGATGGTGGTACCTCTGAATAGGTAGTCCTAGGGATGTATAAAAGAGCAGGCTGAGTAGCCGGGCGGTGGTGGCGCACGCCTTTAATCCCAGCACTTGGGAGGC
>CAJQZJ010005020.1:6948005-6958661 GCA_907164525.1 Lophiomys imhausi
CACGCCTTTAATCCCAGCACTTGGGAGGCAGAGGCAGGCGGATCTCTGTGAGTTCGAGGCCAGCCTGGTCTGCAAAGCGAGTCCAGGACAGCCAGGGCTGTTACACAGAGAAACCCTGTCTCGAAAAACCAAAAAAAAAAAACAAAAAAAAACTGAACATTAAGCCAGGTGTGGTGGCGCACGCCTTTAATCCCAGCACTTGGGAGGCAGAGGCAGGTGGATCTCTGTGAGTTTGAGGCCAGCCTGGTCTACAAAGCGAGTCCAGGACAGCCAGAGATATACAGAGAAACCCTGTCTCGAAAACACAACAACAAAACAAAAAAAAACCTAAAAAAACTGAACATTAGAGGCTAGAGAGATGGCTCAGCGGTTAAAAGCAGTGGCTGTTCTTCCAAAGGACCCAGGTTCAAATCCCAGCACCCACATGGAAGTTCACAGCTGTCTGTAATGGTCGGGTGTGGTGGTGCACACCTTTAATCTTAGCACTCGGGAGACAGAGGCAGGCAGATCTCTGTGAGTTCAAAGCCAGCCTGGTCTACAAAGTGAGTCCAGGATAGCCAAAGATACACATAGAAACCCTATCTTGATAAAACAAAAAACAAAAAAAAAAACAAACAAAAAAACTGGACATTAAAGTCATCCATCTAGGGGGCTTAAGAGTGAGTGTGGCAAGTGGAGTTTGGAAGCCACTTGGAGAAGCTTTAGGCCAAGAACCATATACAGGACAAAGAGACTATAGAAACGAGTCTCAGCTGATAGAGGAAGTTGACATCAGTTTAGCGGTTAAAACAGACTGACTTTATAAGTCGGTCAAGATCTAGCAGTTGAAATAAACTGGACATACGAACTGGCAAAGTTAGGCCCAGCAGACAATAAGCTGAAAGAGACTGCCTGCTGGGATTGCTGTATCCTGAATTGCCAAAACCAAGTTATCGTGCACAGACCTACACTAGAATATTAATATCCTTTTAAGAAAAGTAAAATAGGATTAGTTAGGTGTTCCTAGATAGGTATTAGGATGTTCTTAGATATGTTATAGGTATTTTATAGGTGTTCATTAAGTACTAATAAATATTAAGTATTTTAAATAAAAATATTCTGTTACAGGTACATAACAGCATGCCTATCTAAATAAACAATAAGTCATACTCTTTAAAAAAGATGTATTTATTTTTGGTTTTTGTAGACAGGGTTTCTCTGTGTGACTCTGGCTATCCTAGAACTCATTCTGTAGACCAGGCTGGCCTCAAACTCAGAGATCACCCTGCCTCTCTGAGTCCTGGGTTTAAAGACATGCACCACCATCACCCAGCCTATATATTTCTATCTTTGAATAACACAGGATAAAACAGACTATGGTACACAGGCCTGCCTGTGATCCCAGGACTGCAATGAGTGGGAATTCACAGGTGCTTACCTGCTGGTGATTAGGAAAATGTTCCATGGCCTTGAGCAGCAAATGGGTCACATCAGCGAGGAGCCGGACAGGCATGCCTAAAGCAAGGTCCTGTTTAGTTAAGTTAAACACACAGGCACTTGCAGCCAGTTGGACAGGCAGATTCATAGGATGGTTCCTCATCCCAGTAACTACAAGCTGAAAAAGAAACAAAAAACAAAACAATTAGTCACGCTGGCATGGTAGTGCGCACCTTTAATCCCAGCCCTCAGAAGGCAGAGGCAGGAGGATCCCTGCGAGTCTGAGGTCAGCGTGGCCTACAAATGGAGTCCAGGACAGCCAGGAATACACACAGAGAAACTCTGTCTCCAAAAACTAAAACCAAAACCAATTAGTCCTCTTAAGTCACCTGATAAACACAAACCATCATCATAGAATTAGGCTTCTTTGTTGCTGTAGAATGACTTCAAAGACATGCTCATATGTAAAGAGCCTAGGCCATCATTATTCTCATTTACTTCCTGAACGTCCCTTCCTTGACAGTGCTGCCAGTTAGAATGTAAGAAAGCCCATCCTCCAGGCTGGGAGATGGCTCAGCAGTTAAGAGCACTGGCTGCTCTTCCAGAGGACCCGGGTTCAATTCCCGGCACCCACATGGCAGTTCATAATTGTCTGTAACTCCTGTTCCAGTGGGTCTGACACCCTCGCAAAGACATACATGCAGTCAAAACACCAATGTACATAAAGTAAAAATAAATTATAAAAACAAACAACCACCATCTTCCTGGACTAGACGACTATTTTTCACTGGTCTGTTTTCCCTCTAAAGTCCTTCTCATTCTTCAATTCGGCTAAAAACTTAGCTTTCTTTAAAATTTACTTTATAGCCAGGCAGTGGTGAGGCCCTGTAGAGAGCTGCGATGTGCCGCGCCTTAAAGATGGCGCCGGTTTCCGCCTTCCACCAGCCCGATGGTGAGCGCTCTCAGTGGTAAACAAGTCCATATTTGGCTAAGACCGCTGATCTGGCTTGCTTCCGCATACGTGGGCCTCTAAGATAGCACCATGTGGCTTTACTTGATTGGCTGTTCATTTAGTATTTAGCCTGTGGGTTGGGTCTGCCCGGGCATTCGGAAGACTGTTTTCAAGGGACCTGAATAAACTGCTGGAGAAGAGCTTTTGTGAGTTGCGTCATCCTTGCTGGTCGAGGGGGACGCGACAAGGCCCACCTTCAATGTCAGCACTTGAGAGGCAGAGACAGGCAGATCTCTGAGTTCAAGGCCAGCATGGTCTACAGAGTGAGTTCCAGGATAGCCAAGGCTACACAGAGAAACTATATCTGGGGGGAAAAGAAAGAGAGAGAAAGAAAAGGAGGAAGGGAGTGAGGGAAAGGGAAATGGAAGGAAAGGAAAGGAAAAAGAAACAAAAAATGGAAGAAAAAAAGACAAAGCAAGTACCAGCAGCTACTGGTGTATATGGAGGGAGTGACAAGTATTAGAGACTGTAACATAATGCTACAGTTCCTATCCAAGCAGTCCATTGGAAAATTTAAGATATTTAGGAGATCAAATCAGCTCTGGCTCTGCCACTGACTTATTGTTTCTTAACCTCATAGGTCCTCAGTTTCACAATCTGTAAAATGGAAGATAAAAACTACCTCTTTGGATTATGCCCACTAAATGAAATATGAAATAAAGCGTTATACTTGCTAGATTCAAAACTGAATGTGTGTAAGAGCTATCTTGGGGTTAAGATACAGATCCCTGAAGCCCATGGAGCCTTAACAAATCCATTTCTTATGTTCATAAATATGCTGGTTATTTATGAAAATTTGTGCTAGAGATCAAACACAAGTGCTCTACTCAAGTATACCACTAAGCTATACGCTGGATGTAGCAAATATGTTTTTCTAACTACCCACCATCTTTTCCTTTTTTTTAAATATTTATTTATTTATGTATATATTGCATGTATGATTGCATGACAGAAGAGGGCATCAGATCTAATTATAGATGGTTGTGAGCCACCATGTGGTTGCTGGGAATTGAACTCAGGACCTCCAGAAGAGCAGTTAGTGCTCTTAGCCACTGAGCCATCTCTCCAGCCCATCTTTTCCTTTTTTTAAACAAATTATTTATTATATATACAATATTCTGCCCTGCATGTACGCTTGCAGGCCAGAAGAGGGCACCAGATCTCATTATAAATGGCTATGAGCCACCATGTGGTTGCTGGAACTTAAACTCAGGACCTCTGGAAGAGCAGTCAGTGCTCTTAACCTCTGAGCCATCTCTTCAGTCCTTATCTCTTTACTGAGATAAGGTCTCACTACATAACCCTGGCTAGCCTAGAACTTGTTCTGTAGACCAGACTGGCATCGAGCTCAAAGAGATCTGCTTGCCTCAGCCTCACAAGTGTCAGGGATAATGGATCACATCCATACCTGACTTTGACAAGGTGGTCTTACTTTTCTTTTTAATTTTTAGGTTTATTTACTTTCATGTGTATGGATGTTAGCCTGTGTGCATGTATGTGTACCACATGCACACCTGTTGGATTACCTGGAACTAGAGTTCTGGATGGTTGTAAGGCACTATATGGGTGCTGGGAATCAAACCTGGGTCTTCCGCAAGAGCAACATGTGCTCTTAACTGCTGAGCCATCTCCCCAGGCCCAATGCTCTCCTTATAAAGCCTAGGTTGTTCTCAACCTTGCTATGTAGCTCACTTGGGCTTGAACTTGTAATCCTTCTGCCTCAGCCTCCTGAATGCTGGAGTTATGGTCTGATGCCATCATGTCCAACTGAATATAACTCTGTGTGTGTGTGTGTGTGTGTGTGTGTGTGTGAATACTGTGGTGTATAAATACTGTATCTGTGTGAATGTGTGTGTATGTACATGTGTATGAATACTGTGTCTGTGTGTGTACATGTGTGCGTATGTCTGTGTGAATAAACATTAGGGCCATGCATCCTAGGCAAATGCTCTACACTGAGCTATATCTCCCATTACTCACTTTGTATATATATATATATATTTTTTTTTTTTGGTTTTTCGAGACAGGGTTTCTCTGTGTATCTCTGGCTGTCCTGGACTCACTTTGTAGACCAGGCTGGCCTCGAACTCACAGAAATTCGCCTGCCTCTGCCTCCCGAGTGCTGGGATTAAAGGCGTGCGCCACCAACGCCCGGCCACTTTGTATATTTTTATTTCAAAAGTTTTGTTATGTAACTTGAGCTGGCCCTGAACTCACTCTGATATGCAGCTAAAACATGAACTTGTAACTCTCTTGCATCAGTCTCCTGAATAGTTGGGATTACAGGCCTATACAAGCAGGCCCAGTTAAATAGTTGTTTGTTTACTTTTTTTTTTTTTTGGTTTTTCAAGATAGGGTTTCTCTGTATAACAGCCCTGGCTGTCCTGGACTCATAGAGATCCACCTGCCTCTGACTCCCAATGCTGGGATTAAAGGCACACACCACCACGCCCAGTTTGTTTACTTATTTTTTTTTTTAAAGATTTATTTATTATGTATACAGTGTTCTGTCTGCAGGTATATCTGCAGGCCAGAAGAGGGCACCAGATTTCATTATGGATGGTTGTGAGCCACCATGTGGTTGCTGGGAATTGAACTCATGACCTCTGGAAGAGCAGCCAGTGCTCTTAACCGCTGAGCCATCTCTCCAGCCCTGTTTACTTATTTTTAAGATGGAATCTCTAATCCCTCTGGGAGGCAGAGGCCAACCTGGTCTACATAGTGAGTTCTAGGATAGTCAGAGCCACATCTGTACCTCAAAAGGAATAGATCACTTGTTTAATATATGAAAGGCCTTGGATTTAATCCCAGTACAACAGGAAAATGAAAAAAAGAAATCTTTCTCAGCTTTCAAAAACATCTTAATTAGGAAACAGCATGGGTCAGTTACAAAAGTACAGAGTATTTATAAAAGGGATGGAAAAATACAGATTGGTTTTTCTTCGTGTGTGCATGTGTGCGTGCATGTGTGTGTGTGTGTGTGTGTGTGTGTGTGTACACGCACCTGGAAGTCAGAGGACAACCTTTGGCAGTCACTTCTTTCCTTCCACCATGTGAGTTCTGGGATTAAACTCAGTTCCAGCTTGGCAGCAAGCTCCTTTATCTGCTGGGCCATCTCACTGCTCCCTCAACACTCCTTTTTTGTGTTATAGTAAGAACTGAGCCCTGGACCACATATATAAGAGACAGGACTCTTTTTTTTTTTTTTTTTTTTTTGGTTTTTCGAGACAGGGTTTCTCTGTATAACAACTCTGGCTGTCCTAGACTCACTTTGTAGACCAGGCTGGCCTCGAACTCACAGAAATCCGCCTACCTCTGCCTCCCAAGTGCTGGGATTAAAGGCGTGCGCCACCAACGCCTGGCAAGAGACAGGACTCTTAACAGTGGATTACATACTCAGATCTACATTATGAAACTTTTTTTTTTTGAGATAAGGACTCACTATGTAGCTCTGGCTGACATGAAAGTCACTATGTAGTCTAGGCTAGCCTCAAACTCATAAAGCTCTTCTAGCCTCTGCCTCCTGAGTGTTGACATTAAAGGGTATGTGTCATTGTACCTAGCTTAATAATATTTTCCTTAGACAGGGTCTCACATAGCAGAAGCTTTCTTCAATTTACTCTGTAGTCAAAGATGCCCTTGAACTTCTGATTCTCCTTGTCCCCATCTCCCAAGTACTGGGACTACTGGTATGTGCTACCATGTCCAGTTTATATAGTGTTAGGGATTAAAACTATGGTATCATGCACCCAAGGCAAGATTGTACCAACTGAGGTACATTCCTAGCCCCTACCTATTAACAAAAATAAACAATCTTTATTTTTGGACATGTGTATACTATGCGTGTGAATGGTGTACATGTATATGTTTGTTAAGACACATGGAGACCTGGCAGTAGCCATGCAGCAAAAAAGCTGCAGTCAGTATTGGAGCCTGACGAAAACTACTGGTCAGCAAAGCCATGATGAGTATACCTCAGAGAGGCAAAGCCCCAAGGATTCTGTTTGTTACGCTAATTACAGCACCTGGTGCTGCCTTGGTCACCCTGTTTCATGTCTTGTATCCTTAGGGGGGTTTTAATTCCCCATGGGGCAGTGAAATCACAATGCATAATAGTGGTAATCTCTCAAAAACCATACCACTCAGAGTAATGAGTTAGCTGAAGAATTCTGAGAAAAATTAAGGTATAAGTATGGTCAGCAAGAGTGATGGCACACGCCTTTAATCCCAGCACTTGGGAGGCAAAGGCCAGCAGATCTCTTGAGTTCAAGGCCAGCCTGGTCTTGGATACGTTCCAGGATAGCCAGGGCTGCTATACAGAGAAACCCTGTCTCATAAAGTCTAAAAAAAAAAAAAATTGGCTTGCTCAAATTCTGTTAATCTGTAATACAAAAACTATTACTTTAGGATATAGATGTATTATGGAAAGAAACAAAGTGTTCTGTCTTCATGTATGCCTGCAGGCCAGAAGAGGGCACCATATCTCATTATAGATGGTTGTGAGCCACCATGTGGTGACTGGGAATTGAACTCAGAACTTCTGGAAGAGCAGTCAGTGCTCTTAACCTCTGAGCCATCTCTCCAGACCCAAATAACTTGTTTTTTAAAATATGAAACTTAGCCGAGCGTGGTAGCGCACGCCTTTGATCCCAGCACTTGGAGGCAAAGGCAGGTGGATCTCTGTGAGTTCAAGGCCAGTCTGGTCTACAAAGCGAGTCCAGGACAGCCAAGGATACACAGAGAAACCCTGTCTCGAAAAACCTTAAAAAATATATATATATATATATATATGAGAAACTTGGGGCTGGAGAGATGGCTAGCGGTTAAGAACACTGGCTGTTCTTCCACAGGACCCGGGTTCAAATCCCAGCACCACATGGCAGTTCACAGCTATCTGTAATTACAGGCCGGGCATGGTGGCGCATGGGAGGCAGAGACAGGTGGATCTCCATGAGTTCAAGGCCAACCTGGTCTACAAAGTGAGTCCAGGACAGCGAAGGATACACAGAGACACCCTGTCTTGAAAAACAAAAAAACCAACCAACCAAAAAAACAAAAAGCAAAAAACTTGTAATCATTATGTGTTAATTGAAACTTATGATTAAGAAATGATTATAATGTGATTTTTTTTTTTCCTGCATGAGGGATTTCATTAAGGTATATAAGAACCAAGAGAAAAAATAAAGTTGGTGGAGCCTTGCTTCATCCACCAAGTGTGTGTGTGTGACTTTACATTAGTCGCCGACCCCACATCTCCTTGGATCTCTGTGGAGCTGGCCTCCAGCAGAGACCGGAGGACATTCCATCTTATTACCTTGAGACGGGTCTCTTATGGACCTCGGCTGGTGCCAGCAAGCCCTAGTAATCTCCTGTCCCCACCAGCCCCCAGCTCAGGAGTTACAGGCATACAAAGTCACACTGGGTTGTTTTTTTTTTTTTTTAATGTGGTGCTAAGATTTGATCTCGGATCTTCATGCTTGTCCAGTAAATGCTCTTTCTCAATGAGTGATTTCTCTAGCCGCCCTACCTCACAGAATTCTAATAATATATTTCTAAAACGCTGCTGAGTGGGAAGCAATACAAGGATGACATACAAAGCAGCACATTGAGTCCATTCCTATACTTTCATTTTCTTATAATAAAACATCACAGGGGATACTGGTCTGAAGTAATTAACTAGCACTGGAAAGCATTACTTAATGAGACTACTATAAATGTCAGTAATGATATGCAATTAACTTCATACTTATAATAATGAACTGGAATCATTAATCTCCTTTAAAAATCTCCTGAAAAAGAAATAAAAGTCAAAGACTAAATAAATAAAATCTACTAGAAAATTTCAAAAAGTTTTATCACCAGTTTCTTGTTCTTACCTTTAAAATTTCTGGCTTTGTTTTTTCCATCACATGAGTCAGGCTAAAAAGATGAAACAACGCCTCCCGGACAAAAAACGCCCTTTCACTGTACCGCCTTAATGCTTCTGCAATCTGAGTCTCATTGGCTTCTCCAGACACCTTTAAACATAGCCAAAAGATAAGTGTTTAGAATCTTTCCACCTTCTACCTTTCTCCATCTTAACATCAGTTGTAAAATAGCATTCAGCATCTTGAAACAAATGGGATGGTTAGTTTGTAACCCACCCACAGCCATCATCCTTCAGAGATACACATTGGACTAAGAACCCAGCACAAGCCTGCAGGTGATATTTTCTACACAGCACCTGAATAAATCTCAAGACATTTAACACTTCATAAAGCCTTGCTGTTTCAGCTTTTAGGCTGCCTCTTAGGGTAAACTCTTTCCTTAAATCACATCGGCATTGTTAGCCTTTCCCCTGATCTTTCAATCTCAGCAGAAGGTCATCAGGTACAATGTCCACTCTTAAACTTTCTCTCTGCTTTACTAGTGTGTATTCATCCTTCCTAAGTCAAGCCAAGCCCATCTTTCGAGAAGGCCTTTCCTTACACACCAATCTGAATCCCTTTTCCCTAGTTATCATGATTCTCCCACTTTGTGGCCCATGTACCTACCCACTGTACATAGTGACTAGCATTATGAATGACTTAGAAGAACAGTTAGTATGTATTCACCAAGTAAATCTGTTAATTTCCCCAAATCTATCAAGCTCCCTGAGAGTTTATTCAAAATTAAGTCTACCTTAATTTACACAGGTTATTATAAGCATGTTAAAGTAGTTCCATGATCACTGTGCAACTAAATACAGATAATGAGAAGCGACTCTGTAAAGTAATCAAACAAGCAGGTGAAAAGGAAATGACTAAGATACAGGGCTATGAGATGGCTCACTGGGTGACGGGGCTTGCCATGAAAGCCTGGTGACCTGACTTTGATCCCTGAAACCCAAGTGAAGGTTGAAAGAGGGAACCAATTTGACATCTACACACTCACAAGGGTGCATGCACACATATGATGATGCATGTACACACACATACAATGACTAAGACATCATAATGATCTCCAATGGATGATCAGATCTAGGTACTGTACAATCCCCAGTGAACGAATAATCTGATACTGAACACTAACCAGTAACTGCTGGTGTTACAGGAAGAGAAGACTAGACATTAAGCCCAGTCAAAGAGTACAACTTGTAAATGTCTTGCCAAAGTGATCAAACCTTTTGATGTTGTTGCTTTGCTTTTTTTTTTTTTTTTTTTTTGAGACAGGGTTTCTGTGTGTAGTCCTGGCTATCCTGGACTTGCTCTGTAGACCAGGCTGGCCTAGAAATCACAGCAATGTGCCTGCCTCTGCCTCTCGAGTGCTAGGATGAAAGGCATGTGCTACCACACCCGGCAAAGGGATCAAATCTTTTTTTTTTTTTTTTTGGTTTTTCAAGACAGGGTTTCTCTGTGTAACAGCTCTGGCTGTCCTGGACTCACTCTGTAGACCAGGCTGGCCTCGAACTCACAGCGATCCACCTGCCTCTGCCTCCCAAGTGCTGGGATTAAATGTGTGTGCCACTATGCCCCGCCAAAAATAAATCTTTTTCCCCCAAAGATTTATTCATTTATTTTATGTATATAAGTAGTCTATCTGCATGTACACCTGCATGCCAGAAAAGGGCATCAGATTACATTATAAATGGTTGTGAGCCACCATGTGATTACCAGAAATTGAACTCAGGACCTCTAGAAGAGCAGCCAGTCAGTCCTCTTACCAGCTGAGCCATCTCTGGAGTCCTCTAAAATAAATCTTAAAAAAGACACTCTAAAAAAAAGTTTTTACCTTTATTTATTGAGGGTGTGTGTGTGCCATGGCACGGAGACTAGAGAGCCTTTTGAAGGGATCTGATGACTTCAATTCAATTCCTATGACCCCCATGGTGTAGAAAATGACTAACACTTGATGGCCTGCACACACATGTAGAAGCATGTACACTCTCCCCAACAAATAAATACATGTAATAAAAACCAAGGCATTAGAGACTGGCTGCTCTTCCAAAGGACCCTGGCTAAAATCCCAGCAACCATATGGCAATTCACAGCTGTCTGTAATTGCCAGGCGTGGTTGCACACGCCTTTAATCCCAGCACTCGGGAGGCAGAGGCAGGCAGATCTCTGTGAGTTCAAGGCCAGCCTGGTCTACAGAGTCAGTCCAGTACAGCCAGGGCTACACAGAGAAATCCTGTCTCGAAAAACTAACACAAACAAAAAAAGAAAGGAAGGAAGGAAGGAAGGAAGGAAGGAAGGAAGGAAGGAAGGAAG